>JAXIVJ010008837.1:10000-37500 GCA_036785665.1 Chirona hameri | reverse complement strand
TACAGCAATGGGAACGGGACGGAATGGGAATCCTGTACGGCAATGGGTGGGAATGGGGCAAACTTTTGGGAAATTAACGGGTTGGAACGGGCTACGAGACAGACCGTATCATTTTTAGCACCACAACAAATTAAATATGCTGAAACGGGTGGGGACGGGAGCCCAATCAATTATGAATTTGGATTGGAACGGGTTTGGGTCTGGCTGAATGGGCTGGAACGGGATGGGGCTGAAACTGTGTCCCGTGTGAAGGGCTCTACTTGTAATGCGTAACACGCACGCGCACGCACACGCGCACGCACACGCGCACGCATAGGCCCGGGAACAGGAGGGGGCAGAGGGGGCCCTTGTCCCACCCCCCCCCCCCCTCCCAACAACTTCGGGACCGGGGGGATGGTACCCTCCCTCCCCAACTTTGGCGTGACTGATCTTAACATTCCGTAACAAAATCTTATTTTCCGTATAAGACATCGAAAGTACATGAGTTTATATTGCAAAATTCTGCCAACATCACACTTCTACTCATGTTTACCTTGTTTTTCCCCTTTGTCAGCGATGTTCGGTATAGAAAACCTGATGCAAAAAGCCAGGGGCGTCGCCACCAGGAGGGGGGAGGGGCGGGCCGCCAATGATCGCCAGAGGCGCACACAAGGGAGGAGGCACACGGGCCCGTGCCCCCCTTATTTTCACATTCTGTTGTGTATTTTCCTTGGTATGAAACATGTGTTATATAAAATATAGGTGATTGATCTCATTATAAAGCCATTGCACGTGATTTTAAACATTGCCAGATCCAGAACGGTGGTTTCGGGCCTGGGGGATATACAATATATGTGATTGATCTCATTATTAAGGCATTGCACGTGATTTTAAACATTGGCGGATCCAGAACGGTGGTTAATTTTGCTCCGATTTTAGGTTTGTGTGTGTGTGTGTGTGTGTGTGTGTGTGTGTGTGTGTGTGTGTGTGTGTGTGTGTGTGTGTGTGTGTGTGTGTGTGTGTGTGTGTGTGTGTGTGTGTGTGTGTGTGTGTGTGTGTGTGTGTGTGTGTGTGTGTGTGTGTGTGTGTGTGTGTGTGTGTGTGTGTGTGTGTGTGTGTGTGTGTGTGTGTGTGTGTGTGTGTGTGTGTGTGTGTGTGTGTGTGTGTGTGTGTGTGTGTGTGTGTGTGTGTGTGTGTGTGTGTGTGTGTGTGTGTGTGTGTGTGTGTGTGTGTGTGTGTGTGTGTGTGTGTGTGTGTGTGTGTGTGTGTGTGTGTGTGTGTGTGTGTGTGTGTGTGTGTGTGTGTGTGTGTGTGTGTGTGTGTGTGTGTGTGTGTGTGTGTGTGTGTGTGTGTGTGTGTGTGTGTGTGTGTGTGTGTGTGTGTGTGTGTGTGTGTGTGTGTGTGTGTGTGTGTGTGTGTGTGTGTGTGTGTGTGTGTGTGTGTGTGTGTGTGTGTGTGTGTGTGTGTGTGTGTGTGTGTGTGTGTGTGTGTGTGTGTGTGTGTGTGTGTGTGTGTGTGTGTGTGTGTGTGTGTGTGTGTGTGTGTGTGTGTGTGTGTGTGTGTGTGTGTGTGTGTGTGTGTGTGTGTGTGTGTGTGTGTGTGTGTGTGTGTGTGTGTGTGTGTGTGTGTGTGTGTGTGTGTGTGTGTGTGTGTGTGTGTGTGTGTGTGTGTGTGTGTGTGTGTGTGTGTGTGTGTGTGTGTGTGTGTGTGTGTGTGTGTGTGTGTGTGTGTGTGTGTGTGTGTGTGTGTGTGTGTGTGTGTGTGTGTGTGTGTGTGTGTGTGTGTGTGTGTGTGTGTGTGTGTGTGTGTGTGTGTGTGTGTGTGTGTGTGTGTGTGTGTGTGTGTGTGTGTGTGTGTGTGTGTGTGTGTGTGTGTGTGTGTGTGTGTGTGTGTGTGTGTGTGTGTGTGTGTGTGTGTGTGTGTGTGTGTGTGTGTGTGTGTGTGTGTGTGTGTGTGTGTGTGTGTGTGTGTGTGTGTGTGTGTGTGTGTGTGTGTGTGTGTGTGTGTGTGTGTGTGTGTGTGTGTGTGTGTGTGTGTGTGTGTGTGTGTGTGTGTGTGTGTGTGTGTGTGTGTGTGTGTGTGTGTGTGTGTGTGTGTGTGTGTGTGTGTGTGTGTGTGTGTGTGTGTGTGTGTGTGTGTGTGTGTGTGTGTGTGTGTGTGTGTGTGTGTGTGTGTGTGTGTGTGTGTGTGTGTGTGTGTGTGTGTGTGTGTGTGTGTGTGTGTGTGTGTGTGTGTGGGTGGGTGGGTGGGTGGGGTGGGTGGGTGGGTGGGTGGGTGGGTGGGTGGGTGGGTGGGTGGGTGGGTGGGTGGGTGGGTGGGTGGGTGGGTGGGTGGGTGGGTGGGTGGGTGGGTGGGTGGGTGGGTGTGTGTGTGTGTGTGTGTGTGTGTGTGTGTGTGTGTGTGTGTGGTGTGTGTGTGTGTGTGTGTGTGTGTGTGTGTGTGTGTGTGTGTGTGTGTGTGTGTGGTGTGTGTGTGTGTGTGTGTGTGTGTGTGTGTGTGTGTGTGTGTGTGTGAGCGCGCGCGGGGGGGGGGCATGGCCGGTAATAAGGTATTAAAATGTTGCCTTAGTGCACTATGTTGCTACTTTTGAAATGCTGCCGTCTGCCACATAGTTCTATGACATCATAACGTGCTGCCATATTGTTCACCAGCATGCAAATATGTTCCTTAGTCAAAGGTTGTCAACGTTAACACGGGCGTTGAAAGCACAAAATGAATATAAAACAAAAAATAAATAAGATGGCCCCTCAGAAACACTGCACCCCTCTCCCCCAGATTAGCAGGATTAAAATTGTCCTGTTGGAGTGGGAAGAAGGGTAACGAACAGGGATGATGCTCCTGTACCTACATACCAAGTTCAAGTTCAGTACATACATGGGCAACTTTAGAGGAAAAATTCATACAAATGAGACATCTTTAGCATCTCAACATAACACATCAGACACTAAACTAGCAGATATTCTGCCTTTGACCAATATATCATAACTTTCCTAAACATTTGGTAGGACCTTGCCTTATGGGTGAGTTAAAGTTTTGGCAAAACTTATGCTGAGTGCATCATATGGTCTTCTTAGGCTGAATTTTTAACTCTCTATTGTTAGTTTTTAGGCTGAATTTCCCACTAGCACCATGACTTCAAAGCAATCCTAGGACTCTACCTGGAGGGGGTGGGGGCTACAGGCCAGGCCCTACTGGATTACTCTGCCCCCCCCCCCAGACTGGTTATTGAATCAACTTTTGGGCAATGATTCAATAATGATTCATTTTGGAAGTTGAATTATTCAATCACCTTTTGATTCATGAATAAGAAATTTGAGAATTGATTCTTCCTGATTCAAAGAATCAAAACAATATATTAATTGATTCAGGTTTGATTCAACATATAAATATATGTTGAATACATGTCAAATCAATAAAAGTGGAAACTTACAAAACCATAGGTATATATGAATTATGCTCATTAATACATTGTTACAGCAATGATATTTCAGTAGAAATGAGTGTAGCCACTGGGGCTGCATTGTATTTGCACAATTTACCATGCTCACTTGAATTGTTAAGAATCGTTACATTTGATTCCATGCGGGTTTTGATTCCAGCATATGGCCGTCTCCCCCTCCCTCTCAGCCGGACCTGGTCAGCGTATGGCCCTAGGCCCAGGCCGTCTCACCCCTCAGTCAGACATGCAGCGTATACCGTCTTGCCCCTCAGCCAGACCGGGGCAGCGTAAGGCGAATTGCCGATACCTATGCTCTGATTAACTTCTGTGAGTTTCAAATCGTTCCATCAACCCCCGTGACTTTGGCACGACCGCAACTATTTTTGAAGGTAAGATCACTCGACGTGACCTGATGATCTGATGCCTGAGAAGACCCGAAGTAAAAAATACACCATATGTGGATAATTGATGCCCGAAGACCTATGCCAATTTTGGTGGCGCTGTGCACCGCCGTTTTCCTCGCTATTCCCGAAAAACCTCAGGGAGAGTAAAAATGACCCACATCAGGGCGAAAGTTAATCGGTGGCAGCGTTTTGGCTTAGAAGAAAACCTTGCATCGTGATCTCACAGAAATGCCGGTGGCGATACGTGATAACTCAGTAATTGTTCCATCAATGGAGCTGAAACTTGCCACGTGATTCAGAGCCTCATATAGCCACATGGGCGTAGGAACAGGGAGAGGGGGGGGGGCACTTTCGGGCATTTCTTTTGCTAAAATATTGTATTTTGGTCGGTGAATTTGTATGACAAAAGGTTCGCCAAGACTGGAAGAGCCCGAATCTGCAAAGAAATATTGCATTCTCTCAATACGAGATCAAAGTTTCACTGCCCCGCCCCCCCTCCCTACACACACACTTTTCGTGACGTTCCTACGTCCCTGTTAAACAACGGATTTCATCGAAACGGATTTCATCGAAAACTGAAATGCAGTGCGTTTTGGCCCTGCCGACATGTCTTGGGATACCGAATGCCTGAAAATACCCTCTCAGACCGTCTGAAGGCCACTTTCAGACCGACATAAGCCATAGGGTTTAACAGCCCTAAAAAGTTTGAAAACCAATCCTCAGGTGTATAAATACCTTTTCAAATCAGCGTAGGGCCCCTCGCACCGACCGAGTGCCCTTTCAGACCAACCGAGGGCCCTTTTTCCAAGTTGCCCCCCCAAAAAAAGCCAGGGCTGTGACCGCCCTATGTCTGTTGAATTGCTGATGGCATTAATATAGAGAATAAATAAAAGAGGACCTAAAATTGAACCCTGTGGGACGCCAATTTTAATCATTTGTTTCTTAGATGCAACCTCATCTATTATTGTCATTGTATGCCTCTTATTAATATATGACTATCGTGTTGTAGAAACCCCTCGTATCACAATGCAGTGTATTTTTTTTTATCTCAAGAGAATTGCTAAGGAAATTGTATCCAAAGCTTTCTGTAAATCAAGGTATGAGCATGCTATTTCGTTATTTTGTAGATATTTTGTAACTTCATCGTAGGGGAGACCGGGGCTAAATGCATCACGGGTTGACTGCATCAGAGCTTATATCTAAAAAACTACCCATGATATGGAAACGCCAGTGTGTCTACAAGAAACGCACATACGCAAACCCTTTGAAACCCTTTGCAACGGCGAAACGAGCGCTGTTAAAAGCATGGCTGATCTGGCAGACGCCGAAAGAGTGATTTTTGAGGAAGAAAATAATATTTGCCAATAAATACAAAATCCAGCAAACTCTTTGCAACTTCAGGTGTGGTGAAACGGACTTAATCTTATCGTAGCATATACTTCTGGCGTTAAAACGATAGGAGATCTTGTCTGAACTGCTTAAACTTCCAGCATTTTTGTTTGCGCTTAAAACAAATCAAAGTGGGCATGGGGCAAGTTGAATCGTTTTTGAAGGGGCAGGTTACAACGTCAGGTTAATATGACATAAATAACGAACATTAATTAATGGCGTGGAATATCCAGTAAAACATGTAATATGGTGTTTAAATATGCTATACTAGGGATTAGGGAATATAATTGATATATAATACAGAGACCAATACAAAGTTTTGTCAAGATGAGTACGTATTTGCCATTTATTTTATACGTTCCAGGGGGTAGATGCAACCTTCCTCGGTAGCTGGGTTAAATGCATTCCTTGCAGAGCTGTCTGCAAATTGTCGCTGTACCTATTTATACTTCGTTAGAGTAAAAATGCATATGTATTTTGGTGGGGAAAAGACACACTTTTCCTACAGAAGTGTCCGATTTCAAATATATTCCACGAGTCGACGGCTAGGAAGGTAAATGTGAAATTCGATGCATCCAGCCACGGTCTCCCCTGTATGTGCACAATCGGCAAGTACGTGCTGTGTTGTTTCCTGAATCCGAATTGAAGAAGATTCAGGATAATATTTTAATTAACCCGCACCCCGCTGGAGGTGGCAGAATCTCCCCCTCCTGGATTTTCTGAATAACTTGAAAACAATTATAGATGTCGACGTCAATATTTCAGTACCTTATGCTGCATCAATTATACGTCTTATCACAACATTTGAATGAAAATAGTGGAGTACTGAGGGGACAATAATGTTTTAATCACGTCATGTCATGTCATTTTTGGTGGAAAAACAATAAATGTTTGAAGAAGAAAAGATGTAGAAATTCGAGTTTTTAAGCAAATTGCAAATACAAAATTCCGAAAGAAAGGAAAGGACATTATATTCAAAATGTATATCTTGGATTTTCAAAATTTTGAGTTTTTGACTCCCAAAAATAAAATAAACTTCTTTTTTCGTTGTCGAAAACTTATTTGTCGTTGTTTTACAACATACAACATTCTGTACTGTTTTAACTATGTGGGTCCGCCTTGGCTACGAGGGTCCTTCTGATTCCATTTGCCCCCCCCCCTGGGCGAAATCCTCCCTACACCCCTGACCTGAGGTCATATTTTGAACTTGACCCTATCAGGACACCATCAGTATGGTTCGCATCGTCTTGCCGAGGCAAACACGATGGGGTAAAATTGTTGTCCTATCTTTATTAGGTAAAAAGTTAGGCACGAACAACTTTTGGAAAGAAAATGCCAACTTGACCTTTGGTTACCTCTGGAGCCTTTGACCTTTGGTATTGTCCGCCCCTGTAGCTCAGTCGGGAGAGCTCTGAGCTCTTGACCTCACCCGGTAGTGGCAGCCCGGGTTCGAGTCGCTTCGGCGCTTGCTATTTGTACCTGACTGGGATGACCTGCGGCCGGTGGCAGCGGTCGTGTTCAATGTCAGTTGACGTCAGAGGGTGGAGTGGACCGTGTCCGGACGTCAAACCGACGTATGTGTGTCCGTGGAACGTGTCCGGACGTACGAACGTGTCCGACGTCAAACTTTCGCCTCTAAATTCTGCCGGACATCAGGGATTGCGCGATCGAATGGTATAGGGTCAGGGCCTGCGCAACAAGCTATGCTTAGCGCGGGGCCTCACCTCGGAAATCAATCCATTAAAAACATTCGGACAATTTTGTTTTAATCCCTGTGCTCAACTTACCCGTTCATAGGTCCGTTGTGTAACGCGGACAGTAAGCAGGGCATCGGCTACTCCACCTAGAGATTTGAACAGATGGCAGCACTTGAGCAACTATGGATGGCAACACGGTAATAGCTAAATGACAGCTGCATCACCGAAAATGAACAGATGGCAGCACATGTAGCAGTATAGATGGCAGGACAGTTCTCACGATTCAGGGACATGTGACCCGGTAATTCCTACCGAACCAGACCTTCGCATTGGTCGGGTCAATGTCGGCAGACGTCGGGTCAGTGTCGGGGAAACGTCTGGCCGATGGCGGCAGACGTCGGGCCGACATCAGCCCGATGTCGGGGTAACATGGGCTACACGTCGGGTTAACAGCGGGCCGACGTCGGCCCGATGTCGGCTGGACCTCGGCATATGCGGACATATCCGAAGTGTGGCCGACGTCGGCATGTTTACTGGGATACAGTTCCCGAGATATTTGGGGGTTTCTGGAGCGAAGTCCTAAAACTGGAAAATATGACTTTGATGATCTCTGGTGACCTCAATATTGACCTGAGCTAGAGGTTTTTGTCTACTTCCCATAGGAGCCTAGTTCGAGGGCGGTGTTGAAACGCCCCCCCCCCCCCTCCCCCAGCCCTCACGGCATAGGTGGCGCCGAGCACCGGCACGACGCGGGTTAAATATAAATTAAGAATAACAGAGGCCCAAGGATTGACCCTTGTGGCACTAGCGCAGTAGGCGGCGCAGATAATTTCCTTCAACATGGGCCCTATGGGTTCACGTTTCGCCAACCGATTTGTAATATTTGTATTAAATTATTACGGTACAAATTTTTGAAATAAAATGCAAATAGATGTATTTTGTGACTAAATAAAATCCAAAATTATGTTTATATATTCTGATATATATATTCCTTGAAATAAAATGTAACGTTGACGTGGGATAAACTTATAAACCAAATGCAGCAGATGTTTATCGCCGTCAGTGCGTCATTTTAACGACGACGCACCAAGCAGACAACTGCTTGCTATCAAATGTACTGCCACTGGCGCATCCAGGGGGGGGGGGACCGGAGGGGCTAAAGCCACCCCCACCATACCAAGCTCGACAGGGCGGCAATAGAAATTAGTCCCCCCCCCCCCAAACAAACAAACAAATAAACAAACAAACAAACAAAAAACAAAACAAAACGCTGAAACTGGCGATGAAAAATGGGTACCTACTGCCTGCGAAAAAAACTTCTTGCGAAAGAAATATTGTTTTTTTCCTCATTCGTGTTTCCTCTATTTTGTAGCATTTTGGTAGCAGTAGGGATAGGGAAAGTGGCGCGTTTGACGCTATTTTGGGGTGATTCACAACCAACGTAAGTTATAATTTGTATACGCAGCGTCACAACCTTTGGTCTCCTGCTGCCTTCTCGGTGGCGAGGAGCGCGTGAGTGAATTGCCTTGTATCACTGGCGGATCCAGGGCAGGGGCAAAAGTCCCCCATTCCAAGCTCGACAGGGGCGGCAATATAAATAAGCCCCCCCAGAAAAAAAAAACGCTGAAACTGGCGATGAAAATTACTGCCTGCCTGAAAAACTGCCTGCAAAAAAAATAGCTTCTTGCGAAATAAATAAATATGCTTTTGCCTCGTTCGTGTTTCCTCTATTTGGTAGCATTTTGGTAGCAGTAGGGATAGGGAAAGTGGCGCGTCTGACGCTATTTTGGAGTTATTCACAAACAACGTGCTGGAGGAGGGCGCCGTGACCGAGCGTGACCTCCAGGACACCCCGCGCGTCAACTACTGAGCGTCACCAGCGGCGGCGAACAGCCGGACTGAGATGGCGCTCCGGCTGGGCGCGGCTGCCTGGCCGCGGGTGCCGGGCCGCGGCAGGCGGCACAGGCGGTACGGACGGTGGCCTTGCCGCTCCGCCGAGCCGCCCACGGAGACGTCGGCGACTTGGGTGTGCCCAAGATGCTGCGGAAGCTGGGTCGGCTGAGCCACGTGGCCATCGCCACACCCGACCGCTCTATTCAGATTTGTGCTGGGGCCGATGTCAGCGAGGCCGTGGCGCTGCCGGAGCATGGAGTCTGCACCGTGCCCACCAACCTGGGCAACACCAAGTAGAGCCGCTGCACCCGCTCGGACCAGACGGTCCCATCACGAACTTCCTGGACAAAAACCCGTCGGGCGGCATGCGCCACATCTGTATCGAAGTGGGCAACATCGCCGAGGCGGTGGCTTGGCTGCAGCGGCTGCAAGTGCGCTTTCTGAACGAGCCGCGGCCCAGCGCGCACGGCAAACCGGTCGTCTTCCTCCGCCCCAAGGACAATGCTGGCGTGCTGATGGAGCTGGAGGTGTAGGTGGCGCTCCAAACGGTGTTGTCAATTGTAGAGGGCGCGCCAGTCGGCTGGGTAGATGTGGCAGCATGTGCGCTGTGAATTGAAGAGCTATCTCAATAAGCCTGTAGCGATGTGGATTTAGATGAGATTATATGGACGATATCTCTAATGTTCGTAGAATAAGCTGTGTATGCTATTATGTATAATCGGTAGAGTGGGCAGCGTCCCTATCATGTGAGACAACGAGTGTGTGGGGGGTGGGTGTTGTGTGTGATTACAAATACATGTGTGTCTCTCTCAACGTAAGCTATAATTGTACACGCAGCGTCGCAGCCCTTGGTCTCCTGCTGCCTGCTGGGTGGCAGAGAAGCGCATGAGTGAATTTTCTTGGATAAGTACCTATGTTGTGTGGAATACGTCTACTAGTATTAAGTAGGGTAATTAGGTTCAGTTAAAAACAAATATAAAAGTTCTTCTTTTTGTAGCTGGGGCGTTCCACGACAAATCGGCAAAAACAAAGTGCAAAATTACACCGTCATGTCACCGATTTTGACGAAATTGGTATATGGGGTAAGCTGGGGCGCTAAAGCGAGCTGTGCAAGTTGTAATGCAATGCAAGCAGTGGTTCCGGAGATATTGCATCGGGAATTTGTATAAGGTCACGGTGCAGGTCAATATTTGTCAGCCCATATGGCGGGGAATTTATGAAGCAATATATATTTATTATATGACATTAGAATGGCAATGAGCTGTTTTATAACATGGTGATGTTGATTTTTCATTTGCGAAAATTTCCAAATTTAGTAGGTACGTTTTCGAAATTGTTCAACTTTTTTGGATACCTTTTCTCAAACGTGTTTCTAATTTTTCGCTTTGCTATTCTTACGTGTAAGGACGTTCCAGTTAAGTGCACAAATAAAATTGAGGGATATTTTCCTCCAAATATCTCATTTTTTTCATTTTAGATGCTATTTTATATAAAATATGTTATTCGCTAATAACTTTTGACTGAATAAAACTAGGATGGTACGGTAAACGTCATTTTGCTGTTCTCATCAAGACGAGTTTAATGCTCGAGTGAAATGCATGACCTCTTACTGACATTTGATGATCTTGACCTTAAATTTCAAAGTTAGTAATTTGTTTGAAATTTTTAATATTTTTGAGATACCCAAGCCAAATGTATTTCCTATTTTTGACTTTATTATTGTTAAGTGTAAAGAAGTGTCGTTCAAACATAAAAATGGAATTGATGGCTTCAAATATGCTGAATTTTGTCATTTTATATGTTCTTTTTGTATTATGTTGTTCCCCAATAACTTGTGACTGAATGAAGATAAAAAGGTAGAATGGACACCATTTTGTTATTTTTGTCAAGAGGCGTTGAATGATATGACCTCTTTCTAACATTTGGTGACCTTCACCTAAGGTCAATGTGAAGGTTCAAGGTTCGGTTTACAATTGTGGCCTATGTGGCGATGCAATATATCTTAAAACTTGTCTTGTTGCGAGGAATTCGATTGTGCTTAAATAACGCCTGATCGTCAATGTCAACTTTTGAATTCATTTTAATTTGAATGTCGAATAGTAACTTCATAACTTCCTTATCGGTGTAAAGAAAGCCCGAAAATGTCTCAGTTTGCTTTATAATCATCAATGATCGCGCAAATATTTTAATACCAATGAGTTTCTATCTTCAAGACAAGTTCAAAGATATATAACATCGCCATGTAGGTCAAATTTGGAAAGGTGACCTTCCCTACGCCGTGACCTTGACCTTAGGTCAAGGTCATCAAATGTCGGCAAGAGGTCATGCTGCAAAGCATGCAACGCGTCATGATGATAACAACAAAATGACGTTTACCGTGCCCTTATAGCTTTATTCAGTCAAAAGTTATTAGCGAATAACTTATTTGTATATAAAGTAGCATGTACAATGACAAAGGGCCTTAGGGCCCTAGGGGGCCCTAATCTTAAATGACCAGGTATATTTATTCAGCCAGATTTGCTTTCTTGGTCTGAGGAGTCGATAGAGTAAATTTGAAGGAAATCGTAGGGGCCGTTCCTTAGATATAGAATAGGGGTGTGCACGTGCGCACGTGCAGACGCACCCCATCCATGACTTATGGGAAGGCGGCGGCGGAGGGGTCCCTAACCACGCACCAAATTTGAACACAATCGACTCAGCCGTTCTTGGGATATAGAATAGGGGTGTGCACGTGCGCACGTGCAGAGGCACCCCACCCCTGACTTGTGGGAAAGTGGATGCTGAGAGGTCCCCAACCACACACCAAATTTGAGCACAGTCTGCCCAGCCGTTGCGGAGTTTTTACGAGAAAACACTTTTCAACACCAATCACGCGGCACGCGCCACGCGCAGTGGTAGTTACCCACATGAGTCGGCACTGGTCTCAAACAGGGTAGGTTAGATGGAGCTGCTCAGCAAAGAAACCCGCTTGTCGATTGGACGTGCGGTTGCAGAGATATTAGCTTCTCAAAAGCGTCGCCACGGGCCGGGTCGGGCCGCTCATATTCAGATTGTTCCCATACAGTAGCGGATCTACGGTTGGGCAAAATGGGCAATTGCCCCCCCCCCAGCGAAAAATCGGTAGGCAAACGTATCTTTTTGCCCCCTCCAACAAAAAAAGAGAAAAATCCCGACTTGAAAATCCCGAAACATCTTGAATCTGAGTAAAATGGTTATTTGTAAAAAAAAAATCATTTTCAGACAATACATACTGATATGTTTCATGTCTAGCAGCTTTATTGTTACAGTGAAATATTTTATTTTGATCCATGTTATCTGGGCAGTAGATTCGCATGAAGTTGTCAGCTCCGTCCGTCAAACGGTTTTCGAGTTTTGCAACTTTGTTGTGCAAAACTCTTAAATATTCAGAAGGGGCAATATCTCCCATCTAAATCATGCGAGACATATAAGACATATATATATCATCAGAATCGTCAGGAACAATATATTAATGTGATAAATTTTTCGAAACCACGCAAATTTGGGAATTTTTACATGTGATCTTAGACCTCAGATCACGTGGTTCTATAATGTGGCCTTTTAAAATGCGGATTTTTGTATTGCCAGAATCGACTTCGATACATTGGCCTTCGATGGTAAGAAAATTGGACCTAGGTTTTTTCTCTAAATATGTATTTTTCTTTGGAAAAATAATCCTCACCAGCACGTCTTTGGTAATAACTTTGCACACAATTGTGCTAGAGAGCTTAACTCAACGGCATGATATGTGTCTCGTTGAGCTGCATTCAATGATGCATAGCATGACCCCAGCAGGTCACTCTGTGACCTTGAGGTTGATTTGCCAAATGACCTGGCTTGATTATGCAATATACAATAGATAATTCGCTGGATTTTTTTTCTTTATTTGGCAAAGTTGAGCATTTTGTATCTCTGCAAAACGCTTTTAGCTATTGTTATAACATTCTCAGTCTGGAAATATGGATGATAAAATTTGTATTGAGGACCCACAGACGCCTCTATCGGCGAAATATTGAATGACATCACGTGATCTTGATCACTGAGCGGAATAGGTTGTACTTGATTCAAAGGGCCTGCACCCTCCTATTCCACCTAAGACAAATCACGAATACCCTCCTATTCCACCTGAGACAAATCACGAATTTTAACTGAGAACATAACGAAATCACGTGACCTGACTTGAGATCACATGCCAAAATTTCGACACTTTTCCATTCGAGTTCTCAAAAAAAGATTACATTAAATGAATTTGTGGTTAATGGCTATTCTGATGATACATAGGTTTATATACAGATAACAGCAGACTATGGATTTGACACGAAATATTCGGCCTCTTATTTTAAGCACAGCAGTGAACGACGGTGCTGGGCTCGCATTTTCACGAGCCGAGACATAAAAGTGTATCAGCTTAACCAGCGCCGTGCCGGGGGGCGCTTAGACCCCCCCCCCCCCCCTCCCCTAATGTTTTTGGAGAAAGCGAAAAAACGGCGGCGCGCAGCGCCGCCGTTTTTGGGACAGCTGTTCCGGCATCAATTGCGCACATTATGTAAAAAAAATACCTCCGGTCATCTCAGGTCAGGTCACCAGACCAGGTCACGTGACCCACCTCCAAAAATGTTTCCGGTGACACCACAGCCACAGTTTTTTGGCCGATGGATTTCGTACTTACAGGATTTCACAAGAGCAATAGTACCTACAATACGTTTATCTCGGATTTTTAATATCGGTGACTTAAGGTCGGGTCAATTTCGTGACCTCATTATAAGTCAATGGGGAAATAATCAAATGCTTCCTTTTCTGAGGATACGAATTATATCAGCCCAATTCCTTCTGGATCATGTCATTATAGGCAATTCTTGAAGTTCCAGGTTAAAGTTGTGTTCAATGACCCCTAGATGATCAGATGAGGTCACACGAGGTCACCAACACTTGTTTGCCAATAACTCTCGACAAAATCAAGATAGATAAGTGAAACTGGCACCAATGTGTTTGTCTCGTCGAGGCACGTCTTCCAATGTGAACCATGACCTAATTGGGTTACCATTTGACCTTGACCTGAGGTCAAATTTTTTGGTTAACCTAACCTGGTCATCATGCATATGATACGAAGCACCTGGACGAGACAAACACGATGGCGTCAACATTATTTCCCTATCTATGTTAGGTAAAATGATATTTGTGAAAACTGTTTTGCTAAAAAATAGCCTGTTTAACATTTGATGAGCTCTGGAGCCTAAACTATTCAGCTGCGCTCAAATCAGAGGACACTTTGCAATTGCATTTTGCAATAGCTTTCCATTGCTTTTTTCCGTTTGTTCCTAGCTATCACAACTCTTGTGGTATCTGGGAATTTCTGGAGCGAAATCCTAAAATTTTACAATCTGACCCTTGATGACCTCTGGTGACCTCAATATTAACCTAAGCAAAAAATTGCCTGAAATAGTTTCAAAATGCATTCTGACGGGCTTTCAAACAGTATCTTCTATTTTAGTCTAAGCCCTATAGAAGCCGAGTTAGAAGGGGGAGGGGGCGTTGAAACGCCCTCCCCCGGCACGGGGGAAATAATGACCTTTTCCCAAAAAATGGAGTTATCACTTGAAATCGACAGACGACACCAAAATATATTGTACATTTATCACCTTTTTCCTATAACTGTTCCTAGCCAAAGTTATTTCAATTTGGACCCGCTCAAGCGCTCCCCGCTGAAAACAACGGATCGGTAAGTAATTGACCCATTTTATGGTACATGAATGTTTTTACCATCCGCGCTTGATTTAAATTTGAATATACTTGCTTAATTACCATGAAATAGAACATTTATAAGGTGATGATGGCGTTGTCGTAACGCAACATTCACTTCTTGATTCATAATTCGAAAAGCATGATGTCCGCCCAGGCTCTGTTGTTTGGCAGCTGCTATCAGCGCGCACGAGCTGTTTGTTCGAATTGCTATTGGCCGGTGATAACGATATGCTAGCGGTGTAATCGATAGTTGCAGTGCTTTTGGTAGTGGGAAGCCATCTGGAGTCTACCCGATAACTTTTTGCTCCCAAGCAAATTCCTGGAGTCTTTGAATATCTCAGCAACTAGGGTGAATCTGGAGAAATGAAGTAATGGTTCAATTCAGAAAATTGTGTTCTATAGACCAGGGTCAATATCCCCAACTAAGCGATGTGAGTAGGCACACTCCCTTTAAAGGGAAATAATGACCTTTTCCCAAAAAATGGAGTTATCACTTGAAATCGACAGACGACACCAAAATATATTGTAAATTTATCACCTTTTGCCTATAACTGTTCCTAGCCAAAGTTATTTCAATTTGGACCCGCTCAAGCGCTCCCCGCTAAAAACAACGGATCGGTAAGTACTTGACCCATTTTATGGTACTTGAATGTTTTTGCCATCTGTGCTTGATTTAAATTTGAATATACTTGCTTAATAACCATGAAATATAATATTTCTAAGGTGATGATGGCGTTGTCGTAACGCAACATTCACTTCTTGATTCATATTTTGTTCTCGAATAATATCCTTCAACTTTTTCTACCATACCTTTGCTATTTAGTAGCAACGATCTATTTTTGAACGTTTTCCGGCAATTTTTTACTGGGGTATATTTCATAACGCGACTTACTGGGGAAGGCTATTTCCCCCCCCCCCCCCTCTGATCTCCGGAACTACTGGACCGAAAGTAAAAATTCAAACGGCATTCGATAGCCCTGTGAAATTTATCGAGGGAAACATAATATTGTTGACCTCGGGGTCACCGATGACGTCACAGTTCAGGTCAAGTACAAAATGTTTGACCGTGTCAAAAGGTCTCGATGGATGGAATTGTCGCGCAAAATTGCAATATTAAACGCGTAAGCTGTCGATAAATCGGTATGATTCGTGTGTCTGACACTTCTAAGTACCTTTCTAAGCTGTTTATGACCTTGGGTCAGGTCAAGGTCATCCGAGGTCACGAGGTCAAACTGCAGATTACGGTCATTAGGCGTTGTAACACATGTTTATGGGTTTGTTTTTCGTCTAGAACGCGAAAAATGACATTAGAACATTGTTTGTTCCATATAAATAGAAGAAAAACGCAAAAATGGAAATGCGTTTTTTATGCATAGTAATGCTGTGAGAAGTGATCGATTTTTGTCATTTAAAGGTCATAACTCGGTCATTTTTAAAGATATCGACTTTAAATTTGATACACATATTCATCGCATACGTCTCGATCACATATATTCCGGTTTTTGGATAATTCTGATTTTGTCTTGAAAATTTTGTAAAAACAAAAAAAATGTATTTGGAATTCTCAAAAGTTTGAATTAAAAAGAAACTAAAAGATCAGAGATAGCAGTTTGATAGCCCGGTCTATTGTCAGTAATTTGAGTTAAAACAATTTAGTTTATCGCAAATATCGTACCTTTGACAGCGTTTTCCGCAAACCATTATTTAGCAACAAAAACTGAAGAACATGACGTCACTCTGACGGCATTCCCGGTTGACCTATCATAGCCTCATATTTTCCAGTTTGCCAACATGTGTACAATTGATGTGAGAGAAGGTACTGCAAGTTTGGTGGCGATAGCGGTGTTCGTTTAGGAGTTATTGCAAAATAACGGGAGGGGGGGGCAAAAAATAGCCCCCCCGTAACTCGCGGGTTAAGATACAAATTAGAAGACGTCAATGTTTCTGAGTACAACGGAATGATGCAATGAAATTTGCCTAACTTAAACCAAACTTCCATTAAAATGTCTCTAAATGCCAAATGTTTGGGAAATAGATGCTTGAAAAAATCCTCTTCAGCCTGTTCTACCATACCCTTATCATTGAATAGACACAACCCGTTATTGTTTACATCTTTGGCGCATCAGCAACATTCGTGACGCTCTGTAGCTCCAACCACGGCGATATATACCGCTCCAACCAACTGTGCGTAGTGGCCAGTGGCCATACAGTAACCACTAACCAATGGGGTTTATTCGAGGCGTTGTTATTGGTAGTTGAAGGATCTGTTAATTAAAGAAGTCGAGCTGAAAGATTAGTCGAAGGCCATCAGTCCTTATCAATCATTAGATTATAATCATTAGAAATAGTTCACCTTCAACATTAGTTTTAAACTAGGATAGCCGTTTTGTAGCCTGTGTTGGGAAACCCCTATCTGCAAGTTTTCTTGACTGAAAAGACTCCAGCCGAATATATTTGATTTTTTGGCGAAGAAATGCGGTGCTGGCGAAAGAATGTGGTGCTGGATGTGGTGCTAGCCCGGTCAGAGGCTATACCATCAGTCAATCAGCTTACAGCTGGTGCTAGCAAGTAAACCACCGGCCGCCGGTTGGCACATCTCTAATGCGAGTCTATCCTTAAGCGACTACTTTCGAATCTGATTGGCTGAACCATTTTTAAATACGCGTGACGTCAGGACTCTGACTCAGAGAGTATGCATATAGTTTTAAGAAACAATAATAATTTACGGCCTTCTGTCCTGAATCAGCGCGATATAAGGCCATTTTTGACAATATACAAATAAATTGTATTAAAAAATATATTCATATCGTGTTTGGGAAAATTTGCCAAGGTTAACTATTTCCTTTAACAGCTTCGTTTCAAATTTCGGCTCTAAAATAAGAGGCCGAAAATTTCGTGTAAAATCCAGGTCTCTGTCTGTGGTTTATATAATTCGAATTATGTATGTGGAAAATATCGCCCGAAGAAAATGAAAGCTTTGGGCGACATTAAAGAGATGTCTGAGGCTATAACTCGAAAACCGTTCGATGGACGGGGCTTACAATTTTACAGCGTGAGTCTACGGCCCAGATGACCCCCGACAGTTAGTTCAATCGAAATACGAGAAGTAGGATGTTATGGTTTGGTCAATCTGACGTGGGCTGCCCCGGGGGGGGGGGGCTTCTGGTTACGTGACCTTGAGGTCACAGAGCGACTACAAGGCTGATGTTATATATCATTGAAAGCAGGTCGACGAGATAAGCATAATGCCGTTTATTTGAGCTCTCTAGCACAATTGCGTGCAAAGTTATTACCAAAGACGTGATGTGCTGGTGATCATGATATTTAAAAATACACAAATATAAATAAAATATTTAGAGAAAAAACTTATCACATTTTTTTCATAATAGAAGGCTTATGTATAGATGTCGATTCTGGCATGGACAAAAATTTCGAATTTTAAATGGCCACATTTTAAATCCCGTGATTTAGCATGAGATCACGCATTGAAATTAAAAAAATATATATAATTTTCAAAAAATGATTATATCATAATAATCTATTGTTACTGATGATTCTGATGATGTAGCATCATATCATGACCTCGTGACCCCCCCCCCCCCCCCCCCCCCACCCCACCCCTGGATCCGCCACTGTTCAGGTGCGCGTGTTCTATCATTGTCTATCATTGAAAGCAAGGGGTACATAAAAACTTCAAATTAAATCAATTCAGAGAAGAAAAAACTTCCGTTTTCATGAAGTTTTCTCCTAAGATCATTGTTTTTCACGTTCAGTGAAGGGAACGCGCAAGGGGGCATGGGAGGGGGGGGGGGCATATTTGTATTGCATGCCCCCCCCCCCCCTCCCCCAGATTCCTGTGGGGGAGGGGGCTTTTGCCCCTGATGTCCGCCCCCTGGATCCGCCAGTGGGGACGGAAACCCTCCCTCTTAGGTTTTTTGGAAATAGCGGAAAATGACGCCATTTCGCGACGCCATTTTTTGGTACAACTGCTTGCCTATCAATTGCCCAAATCCTGTGAATTTGTTTACCTCGGGTCTCCTCAGGTCACGTCACTAAGTCAAGTCTAGTGATTCCACCTCCAAAAAATGTAAGGTCATGCCGCAGCCACATTGTTTGACCGATCAGTTAGATACTCACAGGATTTAATCAGGTCATAAACACCTACACTTCTGCTATTTCGGATGATTTTTACATCGGTGACCTAAGGTGAAGTCTATTTTGTGACCTCCCAATTATAAGTCATTGGGGAAACATGAAAATGCATATAAATCCACAGGAAATGGCTTAATTTGACCAATTTTCACCAGTCCCGCATCTTTTGCAAAATACAAAGATCCAGTGGCGGATATACGGTTGGGCAAAATGGGCAATTGCCCCCCCCCCCCCCCAACCGCCTGAAAACGGAGCAAGCTTGACACATTTTCTGATATAAAAGAAAATCTAAACAACTTTTACTAAGGAAAGGTAGCTTTAAATCAGCTATCAATGCATAAGCAAGCCAAATCCGGTGCGTTTTCAGAATTGTGTGAGACTTTTTTTAATTTTGCTCCTCCCCCAACCACCCGTATTGATCCGCCAATGCAAAGATCCATGTGGTATTTTTATCCTGTGACCTCCACGAGGTAAAATATATTCACCCTGAGGTCATTCGTCATTTTCTTCCATAACTTTTTTACCGAACCAGTGAGGCGCCGTAGTTGGCGATGAACGAGCGAACGCGAAGGAAATGTATAGTGAATTTCACCTCGATCAGGGAAGTAGTGTATGAGATAGAAATACGTGGTGCACACGTGCGCACGTGCAGAAGCACCCCACCCCTGACTTGTGGGAAAGTGGCGGCTGAGAGATCCCTAACAAGTAACCACACACCAAATTTGAACACAATCGGCTCAGCAGTTGCCCCCACCCACTCCAAATTGTATGGCGACGTTCCTGATCCAACATCCCCCGATCTCCCTCACTCTGCCGCTAATGGGCAATTGTTCAAAGTATATTAAAATTCAAGATATTCCGGAAATAATTTAAAGATGCGTATTTTGGCTGGGAAATACTAAAACTTAGGAATATCATAACATTTGCATTGGATTTGTATACATTTATCACCAGGTAAACTTATTTTATTTTAATTGAATACCTAGCAAGCGAAAAATGACATGGAAATACTGAAATAAGGGTGGGCAACATTTCTTGACTGGGGGGGGGGGGGGGCAAAACGGCTCACTTGGGGGCATTTGCCCCCCCCCCCGTTAACATGTTAAAATAAGCCCTGCCCCCCCGGTCCAGATGTTGGGGGGGGGGGGGGGCAAGCGCCCCTGCTGCCCCCCCCCCCCCTGTACCGGGCCCCTGGTACGAGCGCACATGCAAACGTAGGTACACGCACGCACGTGCACCCACGTCGTAGCACATAGCCTACGTATAGCTGTACGCACGTGTAAACATACCCACGCACGCGCACATACACATACTTTAAGCACGTACGCACGCACCCACGCATGTATTTGTATTTTATTTGAGAGTTTAGGCATTCTCCATCACAAACAATGGCTATTAGGAATGCCGCGTCATCATGTTAGAGGTGACTCACAGTTAGAACTAAAAACAATTTACTTACATACAATATAACACACACACACACACACACACACACACACACACACACACACACACACACACACACACACACGCGCGCGCGCACACAAGTACGCACGCACAAACTCAACGGCCGATCAATTACAGGTGAACGTGACCGCGGCGTTCCCTACCCCGTCCCTCGAAAGCTCACCACCGCAACTAACTCCACTCCCATGTCGTCCCCTGCACCGGCCGGCCTACTCCACCCCTGCATCCGGCCAGTCCACCCTCCCCTCCCCTCCCCCACCTCCCCCGCTACGGACCGTACCGCGCTCCGTACCTGAGCGCCGCGCCGATCTGGCGGCCGGCGGCGGCGGCTCGACTTTGCGCCGCTGCCCCGGCCGCGCAAAGCCGTAACCGGCGGCGGTCAGCGAGACGTGACGGCAGCTGGCCGAGCTGCGGCGCCAGTTGGTGAGTTGTCGGTGCCCAGCGCGGTGCGAGTTCGTAGCCGGAGGCGGTGCTGGGTCAGCGCGGGTCAGGTCGGGTCAGAGGTCACACGTCCCGGTCATGGAAGAGGACAGGTTTCACAGGTGAGTGACTTCCGGTGCCGGAAATGGCCCGTTTCGGTGCGGCCCCGAGGGAGGAGCGGTGAGAACGGCGGTACCGGCGGGTCACGACAGAGGTGACAGGCTGTATTGGAGCGTGCTGACTGCTGAGTAGAATGAAGTCATATGTTGAGAACGGTGACTGGAATCTGGTTCATAGTCTGTTGTCGGAAGGAGCATGGAATTGAAACATTTGTCTTCTAAATTCCACCGGTGTGTTTCATGATCGAGTGGGGAGCCAGGGTGCACGCAGCAGGGTTGCTTAGCCAAGGGCTTCCAGCTCTGGTACCAGAAAACCCCCAAAAAAGGTCGTACCATATTGATACAAATATTTTGTGCTCGTATCACTGCTTATCACTTATTGCGAGCGGAGCGCCGCGCTCGCTCGTCTTTCCGTGGTGTATGGGAACAATCTGATTACGAGCGAGCGCGAAGCGTTCGCTCGTCTTTCCGTGGTGTATGGGA
Source organism: Chirona hameri (assembly GCA_036785665.1). Classification (NCBI taxonomy): domain Eukaryota; kingdom Metazoa; phylum Arthropoda; class Thecostraca; order Balanomorpha; family Balanidae; genus Chirona; species Chirona hameri. Next base: position 16,298 of record JAXIVJ010008837.1, on the reverse strand, counting down.
ACAATCGGATTACGAGCGAGCGCGAAGCGCTCGCTCGTCTTTCCGTGGTGTATGGGAACAATCTGATTCCGTGTTATATGGAAATACATATAGTCTTTCCGTGTTATATGGGAACAATCTGATTATGAGCGGCCCGACCCGGCCCGTGGCGACGCTTTTGAGAAGCTCATATCTCTGCAACCGCGCGTCCGATCGACAAGCGGACTTCTTTGCCGAGCAGCCCCATCTAACCTACCCTGTTTGAGACCAGTGCCGACTCATGTGGGTGACTACCACTGCGCGTGGCGCGTGCCGCGTGAGGGGTGTTGAAAAGTATTTTCTCGCAATTACTCCGCAACGGCTAGGCAGATTATGTGCAAATTTCGTGTGTGATTAGGGACCCCTCAACCGCCACTTTCACACAACTCAGGGGGTGGAGTGACTGCACTTGCGCACGTGCACACCCCTATTCTATATATCAGGAACGGCTGAGCCGATTGTGTTCAAATTTGGTGTGTGGTTAGGAACCTCTCAGCCGCCGCCTTTCCACAAGTCAAGGGTGAGGTGGCTTTGCACATGCGCACGTGCACACCCCTATTCTATATCTCTGGAACTGCTGAGCCGATTGTGTTCAAATTTGGTGTGTGGTTAGGGACCTCTCAGCCCCCACTTTCCCACAAGTCAAAGGTGGATGCCTCTGCACGTGCGCACGTGCGCACCATTTTTGTATCTTAGAAACTACTTGCCCGATCGAGTTGAAATTGCCCATACCCATCCTTCCTTCGCGCTCGCTCGTTCATCGCCAACTACGGCGCCTTACTGGTAATATTGGTGTGCCGTGTGATATATAAATCAATTAATCATATACCGAATCCGAATGGTAGATTCGTTATAATTGTATTCTTTTATTTTATATCGATTCATTTGATTTATTATCTCATTGATTGTCCCACTGACTGCTGGGTAGCCACATCTGAAGTATCACTGTCACTGTTACACCTGAATCACCTCACTGTTACACCTGAATCACCTCAATTTTACACCTGAATCACGTCACTTTTACACCTGAATCACCTCACTGTTACACTTGAATCACCTCACTGTTACACCCGAATCACCTCACTATTACACCTGAATCACCTCACTGTTACACTTGAATCACCTCACTGTTACACCTGAATCACCTCACTGTTACACTTGAATCACCTCACTGTTACAGCTGAATCACATCACTGTTACACCTGCATCACCTCACTATTACACCTGAATCACCTCACTGTTACACCTGAATCACCTCACTGTTACACTTGAATCACCTCACTGTTACACCTGAATCACCTCACTGTTACACTTGAATCACCTCACTGTTACACCTGAATCACCTCACTGTTACACCTGAATTACCTCACTTTTACACTTGAATCACCTCACTGTTACACCTGAATCACCTCACTGTTATACCTGAATCACCTCACTGTTACACCTGAATCACCTCACTGTTACACCTGAATCACCCCACTGTTACACCTGAATCACCTCACTGTTACACTTGAATCACCTCACTGTTACACCTGAATCACCTCACTGTTACGCCTGAATCACTCCGTGCCGATATAGATTTTGAGACACGGCTGCCGAGACATGGCTGAGGCCACAGAACGCACTACGCATTTGATGACCCAGCCGTGCTGCCGTGCCGTCAGAACTAGAGAGGAGCGGACACTGAACACTGAACACTGCACAACTGAACATTGAACTTCAATATTGAACGCAGGCCACAGGTCACAGGACAGTGAACAGCGAACACTAGACACCTGAACATTGAACACCCGAACACATGACACAGGATACTGAACACTTAACTCTGAATTCTGAATTATGAACACCTTAACATTGAACACTGAACATTGCACACTTAACACTGACACTGAAGACAGGACACTGAACACCTGAACACAGGACATTGAACACTGAACAACACCTGAACACAGGACACTGAACACTGAACATCTTAACACTGAACACTGAACACATGAACACTGAACACAGGACACTGAACACCTGAATACTGAACACTTGAACACCTGCACACCTGAACAATGAACACCTGAACACTGAACACCTGAACACTGAACACCTGAACACTGAACACCTGAACACTGAACACCTGAACACTGAACACCTGAACACTGAACACCTGAACACTGAACACCTAAACACTGAACACCTGAACACCTAAACACTGAACACCTGAGCATGGGGCACCGAACACCTGAACACTAACAGGACACTGAACACCTGAACACTGAACAGATGAACACATGGATACTGAACACCTGCACACTGAACAATGAACACCTAAACACTGAACACAGGACACTCAACACTGATATCTGACCACGTAACAATGACCATGGAACAGAATGTAAACACTGAACTTGAAGTAACAGGAACAATTCATGAACTGTGAAGTCTGAACTCTGAACGCTGACTGAACACTGAACATGTTCAGGTTTGCAAATGAAATGCGTTTTGTCAACAATAATGGCAGCGGAATGGTTATCACAAGAAGCAAAACTTCAGTTAATTGATAAGAAGTTTTCGAATTGATAAGAAGCTTAAGAAGCTTGAGAAGCTTTCGCTTTCGCTCAGGCTCAGCATGTCCGCATAATATTTCCTCTTAAATCCGGAAGGCTTGTTTGGCGAATTGTTTGGCGTTCATGCTCGGCAGGCTGGTGGTATGTTATTACATCTTCCCCAATGCACATGATTACCCGCTAACCACGCCATTCCTGCCGGACCCTTCACCTTGGCCAGTTTTGTTTGAGTGCCGATCTAAATCGATCCGTTCACCATCCCAGCTGCCTCCGCCGTCGCTGCTGCTGTGGCCTTCAATGTCACGCTGCACTGCACCTCCGATTGTCAGCGGTCCACCAGGCAGAAACCGCCAACACAGCTTCTGTCCCGGCTCGCGGCGCGGTATAAAGGGAGTTAGGGGTGGATTAATGTTTAACAATCGGGCTACAATCAGTCATGACTGTGCTGTTTGTGAACATAAAACAACAGTATTAATGAAACAATAATAAACATGCAAGGAACAATCAACGTAAGCCAACAGTATTATCGATCACTTGAAGAATTTGATATTTAGTGGTGCGTTTTTAGTACCTAATGCCAATATCTGAACGTGAACATATCTCTATTCTCTAAGGTTTGGCTTTACGAGTATTCATGGTGCTCAACTCTCAATGTGTGGATGCTATGATTTCACAATGGGGCATGTAATCTGGGCTATAAATAACACATCACCAGCCTGCCTATTTCTGACATGAGTCGGACGGTTTAATTATTTCCGGTGTAGCGTCGCTCCGACTTCTGGTCCAGAGGTCAGTGACCCGGCACGTGTTCGGTTCATTGGACCTTTGATGGAATGTCAGCCGGCCGGTGGCGTCCGAAGTCGGATCTGAGCAAAAGAGGAAGGATATAACACAAACATGACACATAAGTTCATAAATGTTTTGGTGAATACTATGCAGGTAATCCATATAATGTATTTATCTGCCGAGGAGAAATATTAGCGCCCGTTGAAACATATGATGATGATGATGCTGATGATGATTTGGGTTTAACCCGCCATTGACTGGCAGGGGGGGGGGCGTTTAACACCCCCCCCCCCCCCCCTGATGAATTTTCGCAATAGCTGAAAAACTAATAGAGCTATCAACGTGAAACTTCGGGTACCTTCTTATACATCATTTTTCCGTCTTGTGTGCAAAAATAAAGAAATTTCGTCGACATTTTTTCGAGTTATAGCGAATTTAGTGACGTCACTACACACGAGTTTTACACCAAAAACAGCTAAACTTTGCCAGGCCGTACAAATGCCACATTTGAAGCAAAATGCAATCGAAAAACGCCAAAAGATAGAAAATTGCAGCGGCTACAAACCTGCTATCTCAGATTGTTGACAGTTTTAGGTTTTGACCCCAATAAAACTCAAAAAACGTTTTTCGGGGGGCAATTATCACAAAATCGAAATTTTCTAAAATATTTTGAAAAACCGGAAGATATGTCAGATAACCATACGTAGGCAACTAACATACCAAATTTTAAACTGATATCTCCATTTTTGACTGACTTATGACATCTAAAGTATGGGTAACTCATGACGTCATATTTTGAAATTGCTTTTATGGCTTGTATTGACTAGATACAGAAAAATAAATGCCACCACTGTATTTCTGAGACAAAACTGGTCTAGCAACATGCCTTTTTTGTTTAGATTTAACATTTGTAAAATGTTGACCTTCGGTGACCTGAACTTGACCTGAAATTGACATTTACTTCACGTAAATGAAGTCAGGTGGTAAAATGACTATCACTATCGAATTATACGTGGAAAATAACTCATAAAACATGTGTTGCATGACTTTCGTAGATATTTTGAGCATAGTGACTTTTGTGACCTGACCTTGACACCTTGGCCAACAATCTCACTTTAGCTCATGCGGGATATGATCATACCTTTTGCAGCACTTTGGGTGAAACTGGTCGCAATCGAAGGCTTTGGATGGAAAGTATGGCCCATAAACTCAAATACGCCGATTTTGACCTTTGACCTGTCCGTGACCTGACATTTGCCCTCACTTTGACATTTTTTAGCATGGTTTAGATTTGTCTCATTGAGAGCTTTTGAATGCCGTCTTGCGCGTCTCGCTGCGATCATTGGTTCGGAAGATAACCAGGGGGCGTTTAACGCCCCCCCCCCCCCCGGCAATGGCGCTCTGCTGAAACCCCAGTCAATGCCGGGTTAAGGGTGCCGCAGCTACTAGGCTATGTGGTGCCCATCCCGTTGAAACATAAATTTGGCCCAAGACTATTCGACTAATTTTCCTGTCCGCTGCACGTGGATTTCGAGAAGAAAAAAACACGTGCATCAATTGCACCCAAAACGTTGCTAGTCCGTGCATTTACCCAACGTTTTGTTTTCATTTTTTTAAATCGGATAAGTGTTTTAATCGAACTTCACCTGGAAAAACTCGGATCTGCACCTAAGGCAAAATACAATTCGGGACTGATGGGTTAAAAGAATAACTCTAAAATTCCTGTTTTTTACATTATTTTAAGAACACGCGTGCGGGAGGGTCATGTCTCCACTTCTCCCCCCCCCCCCCCCCGACACTTTCGCAATCAAAAGATTGCTAAAATATTAATTTTGCTGAATTATTCAGATTTGAGGGAGCAAAATGTAGTTATACTCTTGCGAGATGAGCTGAAAGCCGCAAAAATATCCTGCCTATGCATATAGGGCCTAGGGGATTTAGTTTTTCTCGAAACAAGATTAAAATTTCACTGGCCTCCACCTTCATGACGTTTCTACATTTTTTCGTTTTTATGTTGACGAATTCCCTTTTTGTATAAAAATGTAGTCCGAACCCTTTGAATGGACGGATTTCCGAGGTCAGGACCCGCGCTAAGCAGAGCTTGTTGCGCAGGCCCTGACCCTACTGTCCGATTGGGCAATTCCTGGCGTCCGGCAGAATTTAGAAGCGAAAGTGTTACGTGCCCAACATACCTGTACACGGTCCGCCCCGCCCTCTGACGTCACCTGACCTTGAGTGTGACCGCTGCCACCAGCCGCAGGCAATCCCATTCAGGAGCAAATAACGAGCGCCGAAGCGACTCGAACCTGACCTGCCACACCGGGTGAGGTCAAAAGCCCAGCGTTCACCCGACTGAGCTGCAGTCATTCCATTTAAGCGCCTGCAAACAAGTAGAACACGTCTTATTTATATATTTGTCCCACTTCTGTGTAGTAAGATGGATCCGTTTTCTTCGCTTAGTTGGCTGTGCCTTTTCTTTTCCCTGTTGCGATGTCTTTAAATGACTTGCAACGAACATCATTGTTTTCGACTATGTTTGTATTTATTTAACTGTTTGTAAATCAGCCTCGTCTTATGGGGCAACTCCTCCTCCGCTAACCTACAACCAACTTCAAATTCAAGATGGCCGTCTGTTTGAGAGCTGATCGCGTGGTGCCTCACAATGCCCCCCTATTCAGCTGTCCTATCGAGCGAATCCGCTCTGCCCATCTCGCTCCATCGAGCCCTGGGAACGTCACCCTTGATAGGCACACTATCCTCGATACACCTCGAGTCACCTTGATAGCCGCGCTATCAGCTGGCGGCGGCTATCTTATCATCCTGGGCAGGGCCGGCGGCAGGCCCGGTGACGGCCAATCACCCCCTCCCCTGCCCTCCCCCGCTGTGACCTGTCACCCAGCAGGGTGTCGTCCTGTCGCTCAGCAGGGTGTCGTCCT
>JAXIVJ010008837.1:2500-5000 GCA_036785665.1 Chirona hameri | reverse complement strand
TGTGTGTATGTGTGGTGTATGTGTGTGTATGTGTGTGTATGTGTGTGTATGTGGTGTATGTGTGTGTATGTGTGTGTATGTGTGTGTATGTGTGTGTATGTGTGTGTATGTGTGTGTATGTGTGTGTATGTGTGTGTGTGGGGGTGTGGTGTGTTGTGTGTGTTGTGTGGTGTATGTGTGTGTATGTGTGTGTATGTGTGTGTATGTGTGTGTATGTGTGTGTATGTGTGTGTATGTGTGTGTATGTGTGTGTATGTGTGTGTATGTGTGTGTATGTGTGTGTATGAGTGTGTATGTGTGTGTATGTGTGTGTATGTGTGTTGTGTGTGTGTGTATGTGTGTGTATGTGTGTGTATGGTGTGTGTGTGTGGTATGTGTGTGTATGTGTGTGTATGTGTGTGTATGTGTGGGTATGTGTGTGTATGTGTGTGTATGTGTGTGTATGTGTGTGTATGTGTGTGTATGTGTGTGTATGTGTGTGTATGTGTGTGTATGTGTGTGTATGTGTGTGTATGTGTGTGTATGTGTGTGTAATGTGTGTGTATGTGTGTGTATGTGTGTGTATGTGTGTGTAGTGTGTGTATGTGGTGTGTATGTGTGTGTATGTGTGTGTGTGTGTGTATGTGTGTGTATGTGTGTGTATGTGTGTGTATGTGTGTGTATGTGTGTGTATGTGTGTGTATGTGTGTGTATGTGTGTGTATGTGTGTGTATGTGTGTGTATGTGTGTGTATGTGTGTGTATGTGTGTGTATGTGTGTGTATGTGTGTGTATGTGTGTGTGTGGTATGTGTGTGTATGTGTGTGTATGTGTGTGTATGTGTGTGTATGTGTGTGTATGTGTGTGTATGTGTGTGTATGTGTGTGTAGTGTGTGTATGTGTGTGTTGTGTGTGTATGTGTGTGTATGTGTGTGTATGTGTGTGTATGTGTGTGTATGTGTGTGTATGTGTGTGTATGTGTGTGTATGTGTGTGTATGTGTGTGTGTATGTGTGTGTTGTGTATGTGTTGTGTATGTGTATGTGTTGTGTATGTGTTGTGTATGTGTATGTGTATGTGTATGTGTATGTGTTGTGTATGTGTATGTGTATGTGTATGTGTATGTGTTTGTGTATGTGTATGTGTATGTGTATGTGTATGTGTATGTGTGTGTGTATGTGTTGTGTATGTGTATGTGTATGTGTATGTGTATGTGTATGTGTATGTGTTTGTGTATGTGTTGTGTATGTGTATGTGTATGTGTATGTGTATGTGTATGTGTATGTGTATGTGTATGTGTATGTGTATGTGTATGTGTATGTGTATGTGTATGTGTATGTGTATGTGTATGTGTATGTGTATGTGTATGTGTATGTGTATGTGTATGTGTATGTGTATGTGTTGTGTATGTGTTGTGTATGTGTATGTGTATGTGTATGTGTATGTGTATGTGTATGTGTATGTGTATGTGTATGTGTATGTGTATGTGTATGTGTATGTGTATGTGTATGTGTATGTGTATGTGGTATGTGTATGTGTATGTGTATGTGTATGTGTATGTGTTGTGTATGTGTTGTGTATGTGTAGTGGTTGTTGTGTATGTGTTGTGTATGTGTATGTGTATGTGTATGTGTATGTGTTGTGTATGTGTATGTGTATGTGTATGTGTATGTGATGTGTATGTGTATGTGTTGTGTATGTGTATGTGTTGTGTATGTGTTGTGTATGTGTATGTGTATGTGTATGTGTATGTGTATGTGTATGGGTATGTGTATGTGTATGTGTATGTGTGTGTATGTGTTGTGTATGTGTTGTGTATGTGTATGTGTATGTGTATGTGTTGTGTATGTGTATGTGTATGTGTATGTGTATGTGTTGTGTATGTGTTGTGTATGTGTATGTGTATGTGTATGTGTATGTGTATGTGTATGTGTATGTGTGTATGTGTATGTGTATGTGTTGTGTATGTGTATGTGTTTGTGTTTGTGTGTGTATGTGTATGTGTATGTGTATGTGTATGTGTATGTGTATGTGTATGTGTATGTGTATGTGTATGTGTATGTGTATGTGTATGTGTTGTGTATGTGTATGTGTATGTGTATGTGTATGTGTATGTGTATGTGTATGTGTTGTGTATGTGTATGTGTATGTGTATGTGTATGTGTATGTGTATGTGTATGTGTATGTGTATGTGTATGTGTATGTGTATGTGTATGTGTATGTGTATGTGTATGTGTATGGTGTATGTGTATGTGTATGTGTATGTGTATGTGTAGTGTTGTGTATGTGTATGTGTATGTGTATGTGTATGTGTATGTGTATGTGTATGTGTATGTGTATGTGTTATGTGTATTGTGTATGTGTTTGTGTATGTGTATGTGTATGTGTATGTGTATGTGTTTGTGTATGTGTATGTGTATGTGTTGTGTATGTGTATGTGTATGTGTATGTGTATGTGTATGTGTATGTGTATGTGTATGTGTATGTGTATGTGTATGTGTATGTGTATGTGTATGTGTATGT
>JAXIVJ010008836.1:10000-53692 GCA_036785665.1 Chirona hameri | reverse complement strand
GCGATTGAATGGTTTGTCAAAATTTGAGAACACAAATGTAGGGCGGGGGGGGGGGGGGGGGTGAAGCGTCAGCAAAAAACTGTTGCACGGGTTGGAGGTAGCACATAATTAGAACAACTGAACACTGATTTATAGTTGTTTGTCAGGGAAAATTTGAGGGATAATCCCCCTGGCTCAAGAATGTTGACGCCCCCGTGGCCGAGCCCCTGCATTTAAGGGGTAAAACGCATGGGCCTATGAACGATTACCTTTCCAGTACTTAGTCATAGTATAGTGGTAAGTCTGATGAGCTTGGCAACAGCAAGCTTCATCAATATTCTTTTTGATTACAATGAGGTCTGAGGTGACGTTCATAATTTTTTCAGTGTTAGGCATGCCCTAATGGCATTGCGATGATTAATATTCTTGGCTTAGCCAATCAGTAGTGCAATCCTCTGACATTTAGCGGTGCTTTACCAGAAATCAGATGCCGCAAACATCCCAGTCTTAAATGGTGCAGCCAGTCAGGATTTTGAAGTGAACGCAGCTAGTCTAGATCTAGTCATATTCATCTCATATTTGGACGTCATTGGCTACAATCAATCCTATCCTGATCGGACATGTGGCATGACAACGCTGCATCACAGTGTCTACATTGAGCTGCATCTTAGCGATCCTACAAATTTATTTTATATAAATGTAACCACTAATCAGTTCATACACTCAGAAACACTTTTGAGAACTTTTGCTGAATGCTCTTCCCTGAGAAACCTGCACGGTCTCCATTTCGAGACCTTTCAGTGGATGGTCTCGCCTGATACATCTACATGGTCTCCGCGTTGGTTGTTGAGAGTAAATATGTCTCCAGCTGACAATTCTATGTCTCTGAGACCATCAGGCAGTCAACGAATTATAAAAGTCTGTCGCGATCGAGGATCGAACCCGCGGGATGTTTTAGCAGTCACCTGTTGAGAACAGTGGATGATCTCCTGAGAGAACCCTGAAATTGAATTCATTCCATGCAGATGGCGCCACCATAACACTGCAGGTGTCGCTGTAATCGCAACGACGGAAACCGACTTTATTAAAGTAAATACCGAATAACTATTATTTTTTTCTCGATCGTTTTGATTTGTAAATATTACTTTCATACCATCATTTGTTAACCAAACAATATTAATACACGGAAAGTCGGTAAGTATCAACCTCACCCAGCAATTGCCTTGGTTGGTACCGTCTTTTTGCTTGTTCTGGTATAAGCCACGCCGTAGCTCAGTGGTAGAGCGCTCGCTTAACATGTGAAGGGTACCCGGTTCAATCCCGGCCGGCGCCGATACTTTTTTCAGGCATTCTCAAGCAAGACTAAATAGTTCACGCTGAGAACCTTGACAAAAAAAGATAATCTTGAGAACAAAAGACCCCCTCGAAAGTTCTCGTAAAATGTGGCTCTCTGCAGAGACTAAATCGACCCCTGTATGGTCTCTGAGAACTCTCAAGAGTCTCCGATGTCTGTCAGTGTAGTTATGTATTAGGCAGGTTTAGCTCAACATCATTTCATACTGCTAGTGACTGAACCGCTAGCTCCCATATACCTTTCTTTTTCTAACAGATAGCTTATCATTGTCAGGCTTTCAGCCAATCAAAACATTCCATTGCTTGGTCACAACAGTTTGGAATATGTGTTGAATTGTATTGAAGTTGAACGCGACAAATAACAAAATATTACATTTTGTGGTTGGGGTTGGCAGTGGGGGTAGTTACATGTCTGTGTGGCACACCCTTGTGAAACGCTGGTGGATGGTGTGGTTTAATTGAATTATACTAATGCGAAAGATATCAATATCGCATCATAGAGTATTGACTGATGTGTTCTAAATACAGTGTTCCTACTGCACTCTGCAGTCTGCAGTCTAGTGTCTATCTGACTGAGCAAAATTGTATAAGTAACAAAAGGCCAGGCAGGAATTATTACTTTAACTCGTAACCGTAAGTACCTATTCAGTATTCATGAATACAGCACACCGGTTAGTGTTCTACAACCTGCTAGACTGCTATCAGTATTGACTATTGAGCTTGTTGATTGGTTTGGCAACTCAATTTTAATTAACACCTGTTTTACTTTTCAGTCCAGCTCAAGAACCAACTTCAAATAAGCCTCACTTATTTCATATTTGCATCCTATCATATAGGACCATTAAAATCCATAGCAGTTAACAATAGTGGTAAAGTAAAGATGCGTACCTGTGCTGGTGCGAAATAATAATAATAATAATTCTTCTTCTTCTTCTTCTTCTTATTGTTATTAGGAACTATTATTTGTTAATATTTTAATATAGCTTACAATGCAGCTGGATGCAGTAGATATTTATGATAATGCAATATTCATTCATGTGCCTTGATCCAGAGTAAATAAAAATAAAAGTGTTAACATACATGATATAATATTGTAATGAGTTTTTGCAAGTCAAATACATTTGAATCAAAGTCGTTAAGTTAGTTGAACTTGAGGTCAAAAATAAGTCGACTCAAGCAATTTGCACATGAGTCAAAGCTGAGTCGACTAAACAAAAACAAAATCCCGCTTGAGTCAGAGTTGAGTCAGGGGTAAAAGCAAATGAGTCAAAGTTGAGTTGACTAAAAAAAATTGTCCCCCTCGCTTGAGTCAGAGTTGAGTCAGGGGTAAAAGCAAATGAGTCAAAGCTGAGTCGACTCAAACAAATAATTTCCCCGCTTGAGTCAGAGTCCCTTCGTAAATGAGTCAGAGTTGAGTCAGTCTAAAAAATCTGAGTCGAGCACAACCCTGGCCGTGCGTTCTGCAATTAGGCATGATACTCGCCAGGATGTGGAGCGGCGCATCCGTGAGGGTAGACGGGAGTCGATGTGGCCATGGGCGTCGTCACCACTACGGACAGTACGGACAGTGTCCGTACAAGTTGGCGAACCTCCAAAAAACTTGTACGGACTGTCCGTACAAGTTTGCGGAACCATTTACAGGTGCAGAATTATATATATCGATACTTGAAATGTTTATATTATAATTATCTGCAGATGTTCATCTGCAGATAATTATAATATAAACATTTCAAGTTTTTTATTGTGACGATTATTAGAGGTATATATTAATAGAGGTAATTCGTCACGATTCGTCACGAATCGATATTTGTGACGATTCGTGACGAATTACCTCTATTCATGGAACTTGCTCAACAGAAAAAAAACATCTTATTGTCCCCTCCCCAACTGGAACGCACAAATGGACTGTCCATTTGTTCCAATTCCAATTGGAATGAAATGTTAACGTTTTTCGTCTGGAGTTCGGAATAGGAGTATGTGCGAAAATGGCAAGAGACATTTACATTTTGCTCTTGTCATTGCTAAAACGTTCAGCCGTTTAGTGAGCGGGGTGCTTGATGTGAAAGCGGGTACTGCAAGTTTTGGGACGATATCGGCGGTAATTTACGAGATATTGCGAAATACGCGAGGGAGCAAAACAAAATACCCCGTGTTAATCACTAGTCCAGTAACATAAATGGTCAGACCGTAATTTGACTGAACTGTATTTGATTTGGCTCCCTCCTGGCGCTGACAACGCTGATGCACGCGCGTTTTATTTTACATGAATCCAAGCAGTGTATTAGGCCTACCCGCGCCGTGCTGGGGAGGGGGCGTTTGGGCGTGCCTCCTGAAATTTGAGGAAATGCAAGGAACAAATGGGAGAGCTAGAGACGTGTTAGCTAGAGACGTGTGACTGATACCACAGTGTTTATCTCGTCGAGATGCGTCTCCCCCATATGCAACATGACCAACCTGGGTCACCAAATGACCTTGACTTGAGGTCATATTTTGAACTTGACTCGATCTGGTCACCATAAGTATGATTCAGATCATCTTGACGAGGTAAACACGATGGCGTTCAAATTGGCGATGGTGATGGCGATGGCGATGGCGGTATTAGGTAAAAAGTTATGCACGAAAAACTTTTGGGAAGAAAATGCCAACATGACTTTTGGTTACCTCTGGACTGTAGCCTAAACTATTTACCTTATACAAAATTTGAGGACACTTAACCCTATTCCTTGCGGGCGGCTAGAATTACGTTAAAGTGCGGGGGTCAGATTCTGCCCCCCCCCCCGAGATCTCGAGAACCGCTCGGTCGATTTCGATGGAACAAAAACCATTCGACTTGTCATCAAACGATCTTTCTTTTTTAACCCTGCTTTTTTGTGTTAAAAAATGGGAGAACAGGGTACAGGGGGCAAAAATACAACATTTTGGGTGTTGTGGTCATTGTGGTCATATGGTTCGACCGATTTTCATGCAACATACGTTTTTTAGCTTGAAATGTACTGGTCTTCATCATATCAAAAGACAAATATCAAAATGAAAAGTCATAGGCGTATTCAGGGGATGTAAATTTGGTGGGGGGATATTTTTTTAGAACAAATATGCGCTGTTCGTGATTGTTTGGGGCGGTATGAACATCACATGCGTCACATATTTTTGCTGTAATTTGTTAAATGTAATATATTAAAAAATATATAATATATAAAAAAAACCTGGAGGCACCATCCGCGTAACACTTTTTATCATCTTACTAATTTGAAGTTGGACCTAATTTGAGGGAGGGTGTCATCTTCCATTTGTTTTGTACCTGAGTGCGTCTCTGCAAGAAAAAACGTACAATCCCGTTATTTATGATGCATATTGCAATGAAAATGTTTCTGACGCATTTATTGCACCGCAAACTACGAAAGAAGTGGGCCGCACAACCGCATTTGTAACACCCTCCCCAAAACAGGAGCCTGGCTCCGCTTCTGCTGAGCAGTTTTTGTATTTTCACACAACATGCGCAATTCAATTTCGGGAAAAGTCAGAAAATTTAAGGACGCTAGCTCCGGTAGTTTAGGAGCAGCATGCGAAAGACATCCGGGGGGGGGGGGGGGGCGGGCGGGCAGAATCTACCCCGCAAGGAATAGGGTTAAGCGAAAGCATTTTCAAGAGCTTTCGTTTGAGTTTCTCAGTTCGTTCCAAGCTATCATAGTTTCCGATATATTTGGAGTGTTTCTTGAGCGAAGTCCTAAACTTGGAAAATTTGACCTTGATGACCTCTGGTGACCTCAATAATCAATATTGACATGAGCGAAAATGTCACAAGCGTAGAAGCAAGAGGGTCGGGAGGCCATGGTCGCCCCACTTTTCGGCTATTTTTTTTCCAAAAAATCTTTGGCTTAAATTATCCAGATCTACCTAAAAAAAGTATTCTTTTTTCGAAAGCAATATATTTTGATAACATAGACACGCATTTTCAGGATATATTGCGAAAGTGGGGCAAAATTAGAAAATGACGCATGTTGTTACGATATTGTGTGCTTCGAGAGAGCAATCTGGTAAGACGTTTGCTTTCTATGCCGGGGACTCAAATCCCTCGGCGGGCGGGCCCTCTGCAAAAATTCGTCCCAGCCCCCATTATCCCTCGGACAGGGTGAGAGTTCCAGTTAGCGCTTTGGTCGCAGGAGGATATGGTGCTTGGTCCACTACATTGTGTGCTTCGAAACAAGAATAGATGTGAGCTGTACAAAGCTAGGAACTTGGTTAAAATAATTATTTATAAAATTAGTAAGTACGAATGTAATGATTATCTCATCATTGCTTATACACAACTAGGATAATATTTCAGTAGCGAAGGGTTCGCTCGCTGGTCCAGTGACGCGGCTTTTATCATATGCTTACATATGAAACTTCTCGACACAACGCTACTTTTTTTTTACAACGCTGAATGACAGGACAAAATATCTAATATATTCAGCAGGAGAGTCCTTACAACCAGAGTATGCAGCGAGTGATTTTAGATTTATCGACATGGTCTTCAAAACTGCATCTCAGCGCTAAAATTACAATTATAAAAGTGACTGGTTTCCTTTAAACAGATAGATTTTACCTCGTGGAGGTCACATGATAAAAATACCACATGGATCTTTGCATTGGCGGATCCAGAACGGGTGGTTTGGGGGTGGGGGGCAAAATTCCAAAAAGTCTCACACAATTCTGAAAACGCATTGGATTTGGCTTGCTTATGCATTGATAGCTGATTTAAAGCTAACTTTCCTTAGAAAAGTTGCTTAGATTTTCTTCTATATCAGGAAATGTGTCAATCTTGCGCTGATTTCAGGCGGTTTGGGGGAGGGGGCAATTGCCCATTTTTCCCAACCGTAGATCCGCCACTGGGTCTTTGTATTTTGCAAAAGATGCGGGACTCTGGTGAAAATTGGGCAAATTTACCAATTTCCTGTGGATTTATATGCATTTTCATGTTTCCCTAATGACTTAATTGGGAGGTCACAAAATAAACTTCACCTTAGGTCACCGATATACACTGGCGGATCCAGCCTCTCTCCGTGGGGGGCATCTTTTTATGGCAAAAAGGTGCCCCCATTTATTTTTCTCCGCGGATTTGGGCCGGCCACCTTATTTTGGTATTCGAGCTTAAGAAATTCACTTCAAATTCACAAGATTTTTTCTCCCGAAAAAACAAAATCATTTTTATTTTTGGGGTCAAAAACACAAAATGTCGAAAATCCGAGATAGCCATTTTGAAGAAAATTTAATTTCCTTTCTTTTGACGTTTGTGTTTTTCAATTTTCTTCAAAACTATTTTCTACGATTGTTCAAATATTTATCGTTTTTCCACCAAAAATGGCATGACATGACGTCATTAAAACGTAATTATCTCCCAAAATACTACATCAATTTCATTTGAATTTGATGAGAAGACGTATTGATGCAGCATAAGGTACGAAAAGATGCAGCACAAGGTACGAAAAGTTCGACGTTGATATCTATCATAGTTGTCAAGTTATTGAGAAAATCCGGGAGGGAGGCAGATTTTGACCCCCCCCCCCCCCAGCGGGGAGCGGGTAAAGTGTCACCGGGGTTGCTTGAATTGCATCAGGTGGGCTGTTTTGTCTATCATTGACAGAAAGGGATACATGCAAACTTCCTATTCAATCGCCCGAGAGAGAAAAAACACTTCCGTTTTCATGAAGCTTTCTCCTAAGATCATTGTTTTAACGTTCAGTGTAGGGAACGCGCGGGGATCATACTTTTATTGAATGCCCCTTCCAGATTCCTGTGGGGTGGAGGGATTTGCCCTTGATGCCCCCTGGATACACCAGTGCCAGCAATTACCGCCAAGGAGAGCCTCTGCCAGACACTTAATGTAATTCATTTTCCCACTTTCCAAATTTGTATAAGCAATTGCGAAAGTTGTGTCATGCCACGAATCGGCGCGAAATGTTCCGGTTTTTGACTGTGGATAGCTGAATTTTGACTGCTGCACAGACAATTTTTACGATTTTACGATAAATTGGAAACGCGCGGGGGGGGGATACTTGTATGGAATGCCCCTCCCCAAGATTCCTGTGGGGGGTGGGGGGGGGCATTTGTCCCTGATGCCCCCCCTGGATCCGCAAGTGCCGATATAATAAACGTCATCCGAAATAGCAGAATTGTAGGTGTTTATGACCTGATTAAATCCTGTGAGTATCTAACTGATCGGTCATACAATCGGCTACGGCTACGGCATGACCTCATATTTTTTTTGGAGGTGGGATCACTAGACTTGACATGTGACGTGACCTGAGGAGACCCGAGGTAAACAAATTAACATCATTTGGGCAATTGATGGGAAAACAGATGTACCAAAAATGGTGGCGCGAAATGGCGTCGTTTTCCGCTATTTCCAAAAAACCTAAGGGGGAAGGTATTCGCCCCGACTGGCGGATTCAGGGGTGGACATCAGGGGCAAATGCCCCCCCCCCCCAAGGAATCTGGGGGGGGGGGGGGGGGGTATGCAATACAAGTATGTCCCCCCCCCCCTGCGCGTTCCCGGCACTGAACGGGACAAACAATGATCTTATGAGGAAACTTCATGAAAACGGAAGTTTTTTCTTCTCTCAAGTGATTGAATTTGAAGTTTTGATGTATCCCTTGCTTTCAATGATAGATAAAACAGCGCACCTGATGCAATTCAAACAGCCCGGTGACACGCGCCCCGCTGGAGGGGGGGGGGGGGGAAGAATCTGCCCCCTCCCGGATTTTCTCAATAACTTTAAAACTGTGATAGGTATCAACGTGAAACTTTCCACACCCAATACTGCATCAAATCTACGTCTTCTCACGAAATTTCAATGAAATTAATGCAGTATTTGGGGAGATAATAACGTTATAATGACGTCATGTCATGCCATTTTTGGTGGACAAACAATAAATGTTTGACAAATCGTAAAAAAATTGTCTGAAAGCAAATTGCAAGTAAGAAACGTCAAAAGAAATGAAATGCCTTTCTCTTTCTTCCAAATGGCTATCTCGAATTTGCGATTTTTGTTTTGTGTGTGTGTGTGGGTGGTGGGGGGGGGGGGGGGGGGGGGGGGGGGAGGCTGCCCCCCAAAAAATTACATTTTTTTTTCGACAAAAATGTCTACAAAATCAATTGTTGTGAATTCGAAAAGTGAATTTCTTAAGCTCGAATACCAAAATAAGGTGACCGGCCCAAATCAGCGGAGGAAAAAATGGGGGTACCTTTTTGCCACAAAAAGATGACCCCAAAAATGGGGGTACCTTTGTGCCCTCCCCCCAGTGGTTTTCCCTTAAAATAGGCCCTGGCATACGAATGATTCGTGCCTGCTTTGACTCGGTTGGGTGGGTGCTCCTGCATTTGGTCAACTCCAGCATATGACAACTCCAGCATACGATACAGCGTCCGACGTTCCTGAATCCTGGAAACATTCCCTAGTCCATCCTATTCACAAATCCGGCAATCTTTCTGACCCATCCAACTTCTGTCCTATATCCATTGTTCCAGTCATAGCCCAAATCGTAGAGCGCGCTGTACACCAGCAGCTTTACAAATACCTTTCAGATAACCACCTCCTCTCTTCCAGTCAGCACGGTTTCCGGCCTCGTCACTCGACTGAAACCGCGCTGACCTCAATTTCCGACCAAATCCTATCTGCCTTTGACCACGGAGATGTTTCCCTGCTCTGCCTGCTGGATTTGAGCAAATGTTTCGATGTGATATATCATTCAAAACTCCTTTCAAAATTATCACTTCACGGAATTGACACGTCTTGGTTCTCTGCCTATTTGCGCAACCACACCCAGAGTGTCAGCCTCACTGACGGTCTGGGACTGGGTGGAGTCAAAACTTCCCTCCCGCTGCCCAACAGCATCGGTGTGTTTCAAGGCTCATCTCTCCTCTCCTCTACTGCGTCTTCGCAAACGATCTCAGTCTGTTTGCCGAGGACGCAGTGGTTGTCCAATATGCTGACGACACCCACATATTGGTCAGCGGCAAAAAAATATGATATTCACAAAGTCGTCAATCGCATGGAGGGTCCCTTAGCCTCTCTCGATAACTGGTTTCAAGCAAATGGACTGAAAGTAAATGCCGCCAAGACCCAACTGATGCTTCTGGGCAGCTCTCAAAATCTGCGCACTGTACATGACATCAAAGTAAAATTTCGCGATCAGGATTTAATCCCCATTTCAGAAGCCAAAAACCTAGGTCTCACCTTTGACCGCTCGTTATGCTGGGACCGCCATGTCTCTACCGTAACACAGCGCTGCTTCGGAGTTTTGACTGGTCTATCGCATCTGAGATGGCACCTGCCAACTGCCGTGCTCTCCACGCTGATCAACGCCCTGGTTTTCTGGCAGATCCGGTACTGTATCTCGGTATACGGTAACGGCAAGAAGGGGAACTTCTGTCGGCTTCAGAAAATCATAAACTATGCTGTTAGAGTACTTTTTGGCCGACGGAAGTACGACCATGTATCGGATCTGCTGCAGGGAGGCTGGGGTGGCTCGGAGCGGAGGGCATGGATGGCCACTTACCACACACTGTGCCTCACGCACAAGGTGCGTTACTGCGGCGAGCCTGAACAGCTGGCTGCGAGTCTGTCCACCGTGGCAGAGGCCCGCGCTACCGAGCGAGCCACGCGACAGGACCACATGTTGTTTGTTCCCCGGTCACGCACGGAGATGGGACGGCGGCGTTTTGCATGCCGGGGACCAGCGCTGTATAACGCCCTGCCACGCGACCTTTTAGGACTGCCCGTGCCGCTGTTTCGTCGCCAGGTGCGGCGACATCTCGCTGCCGCTCCGCGGGCACCGGACTGACCGACGCGGAGATTCTCACCGTCATGCCGACGGGTTTTAGTTGACTAGATTTAGAAGGGTTTTAGTTTAGAAGATTGTATGGGTGTGTGTGTATGTGTTCGCGTGTGTTAGTGTTTTTATTCTTGTTTTTACTTGTGTGATTTTATTGTATGCTTTTTCTGACCATGTTTCCTGTGTTTTTAACTTACGACGAGGGGTTATAATAGCCACAGGCACATGTGAACGACCTGAATAAAAGTCTGTAGCTGTGTCTGTATCTGTATCTGATGGCCCGACACCCTTTGCTGGCTCGATCCCCTCTATGTTACTCCGTATCAAACGTATTCCTTTGGCACGGATGTTGGATATTTATGATATTGCAATACCAGGGAGTCAAAAAGGCTGCATTAACTATCAACCCTATTCCAGGCAAACAATACATTTCCAACAAATTCCATTGCACACCATTTAAATAGAGCATCCCGATGGTTCATGCCTCCCCTCCGCTATTCGCTAACCTGCACGCTTGAACCTTGTATCTACGGACTTGTTAGCAGAAGGCAATCCTTGCTACCAAATTATCCATTATATCATAATCGAAAAAGCAGTCGCAGATGGAATCACAATGCTCGTATACTTCTAAGATGGAATACTCCTAAGATGGAGTCACATCTTGATGTAATTCAATACGCAAAATTAGAAACAGAACAATCTGTACAAGTAGTCCTTGCAATTTTGGAAGGGTACACATTTGGGAAAAAAAACATTGGGGGGGGGGGGGGGGGGGGGGGGCTCCGGTCCTCACAAAGAGATATAAAGTTCCGCCCCTGGTCTCGTACTTATTCCCATGTTGTTCATTTGCCTGACCGCCGCCGTAGCGTCGGTGCGATGGCGGTGATGGATGCCCTGGCGATGTCAGGGGACTCGGGCCGCTACATCACAGCTATCTGACTCACTCACCGTCCCACGGTCCCCGGCGCCCGATGCGTCCTCTCCCGCGGCTATCAGTCCTCTCCCGCGGCCATCAGTCCTCTCCCGCGGCTATCAGTCAGTCCTCTCCCGTGGCTATCAGTCAGTCCTCTCCCGCGGCTATCAGTCCTCTCCCGTGGCTATTAGTCAGTCCTCTCCCGCGGCTATCAGTCCTCTCCCGCGGCTATCAGTCCTCTCCCGTGGCTATCAGTCCTCTCCCGCAGCTATCAGTCCTCTCCCGCGGCTATCAGTCCTCTGCCGCGGTTATCAGTCCTCTCCCGTGGCTATTAGTCAGTCCTCTCCCGCGGCTATCAGTCCTCTCCCGTGGCCATCAGTCAGTCCTCTCCCGCGGCTATCAGTCCTCTCCCGTGGCTATTAGTCAGTCCTCTCCCGTGGCTATCAGTCCTCTCCCGCGGCCATCAGTCCTCTCCCGTGGCTATCAGTCATCTCCCGCGGCTATCAGTCCTCTCCCGCGGCTATCAGTCCTCTCCCGTGGCTATCACTCCTCTCCCGCGGCTATCACTCCTCTCCCGCGGCTATCAGTCCTCTCCCGCGGCTATCAGTCCTCTCCCGAGGATATCAGTCCTCTCTCGCGGCTATCAGTCCTCTCCCGTGGCTATCAGTCCTCTCCCGCGGCTATCAGTCCTCTCCCGTGGCTATCAGTCAGTCCTCTCCCGCGGCTATCAGTCATCTCCCGTGGCTATCAGTCAGTCCTCTTCCGTCGCTATCAGTCCTCTCCTGTGGCGATCAGTCAATCAGGCACCCACAATAGAACCAGGCACGGTGGGGGCACAGCCACATATATCAGAGGAAACATTTCAGCTACCAGAGTAACAGACTTAGAACTAGATGGTGAGGAGTGGACCTGGACTATGATCAAAATCAACAAGGTCAAAATCTTAACATGTTGCTTGTATCTTCCTCCTAACTTAAGTCAACTGACAGCAGGCACGTAGCCAAGGGGAGGGCGGCGGGGGCGCCCCCCCCCCCCCCCCTAGAGGCCAGGAGGGCCCTTCTCGGCGCGCGCAGCGCGCCGAAAAGGGCCGACGAGACCGCGCGAAGCGCGGTATCAGAGGTTCTTTACTACACGAAGCGTGGTCTTTAGAGATTTTAGCGGACTTCAGAGGCCCTTTAGGGCCACCAGGGCCCTCTCTGAAAGACCAGAGGGCCCTTTGGACGTTCAAAAGAGCCCTGTGCATGTCAGAGGGGCCCTTGGCCAGACCGAAAGGGCCCCTGAGCGGGTCAGAGGGCCCCGTGAGCACGTCGAATGGGCCCCTTGAACACGTCGAATGGGCCCCTAGCCAGCACAGAGGGGCCCCTGGGCAGGTTGAGAGGCCCCTGAGCATGTCGACAGGGTGACAAAGCGGCCAGCGCAGTCCTTTGCCAGGTCATAAGAGCCCCTGAGCAGGTTGGAGGGCCCCTGGACAGACCAGATGACCCCTGGGAAGTTAAGAGGGCCCCTGTGCAGGTCAGAGGGGTCCTGACCAGACTGAAAGGGCCCCTAGGTGGGTCAGAAGGGCCCCTGAACATGCCGAATGAGCCCCTAGCCAGCACGGAGGGGCCCCAGGACAGGTCGGAAGGCCCTCGGAGCATGTCGCAAGGCGACAAAGCAGCCAGCGCAGTCCCTTGCTAGGTCGGAAGGGCCCCTTAGAAGGTTAAAGGGCCCCTGGAGAGACCAGAGGACCCCTGTCAAGTTAAAAGGGCCCCTGCGCAGATCGGAGGGGCCCCTCACCAGACCGAAAAGACCCCTGGACGGGTGAGAAGGGCCCTTGAACATGCCGAAGTGGCCCCTGGCCAGCACGGAGGGGCTCCAGGGCAGGTCGGAGGGCCCCTTGACCATGTCGGTAGGGCGACAAAGCAGCCAGCGCAGGCCGACCAGAAGAGTCGCTGGGCCGATCGGAGGGGCTCCTGGGCAAGTCAGAGGGGCCCCTGGCTAGACCAAAAGGGTCCCTGGGCCGGTCGGAAGGCCCGTTGAACATGCCGGGTGAGTTCCTAGCCAGACTGGAGGGGCCTCTGGGCAGGTCGGAGGGGCCCCTGAGCAGGGGCGGCGGATTGCGGGGGCAGGGTACCCAAAATTCCCCAGTCAAAAATCCTGGGGGGCAAAGGGTAGTTTCCCCCCCCCAGATTTTAGCCTGCTCAATCTGGGGGCAACATGACCCTTCCCCTCCCCAGGATTTTCATTTGAGGGGGGGATTTTGGGTACCCTGTGCCCCGCAATCCGCCGCCCCTGCCCCTGAGCATGTCGGCGGGGCGACAAAGCAGCCAGTGCAGTCCCTGGCCAGGTCGGAAGGACCTCTGAACAGACCGAATGGGCCCCTTGACACACAAGAGGGGCTTTTTGGAAGGTCAGAAGAGTCTCTGGTGAGACCGGAAGGGTCAAAGCACGTAGAGATCCCAGATGAAGATTACATACAAAGAGGACTTATTCCACAATACAAATATTAAAAGCGGAGCTTTCCGGTATTATGTAACACCCTTCGTCAGGGTGCTACAATATACCCGAAAGATCCGATTTATTTTTTCCTGTACAGTAAGCCCTCTTTGTATTATATATATATCACCCACTCCACATCATGTCTTTTCGCTTCGCGGATCCCAGATGAGTCCCTGAACAGGTCGGAAGGGCGTAGAAAAGGTCAGAGGGGCCCCTAGACGATCTGAAGGGACCTTGGGCCTTTCAACAGTAAGAATACAGTTGTACAGGGAATAACACTAAAAAATTCGCGCCGCTCCGCGGCGCAATTTAACTACAAATTCAATTATATGCGGGTTAGGAAAAAATCGGTCAGTTTCTCGGCGCATTTATGTTTTATGTTGCTATTTTCCTATATTATTGGGCAAAATAGTTCACTTTAGCACTTTTTCCCCGCACTTTTAAACGCACAATTGAGCAATTTTAGAGGTCCGCACCATACGCAATGAGACGCATTGATGAGAAAGCAACCCAGGGCATAAACTCAAAATTTTCGCGCCGCTCCGCGGCGCAATTTGTTTAAGAGTGCCAGGTCTTGAGCTTAAAAAAATATTCCAAGTTGGTATAGCTGATTCCAAATTCGTGTCGCTGGTTCAAAAGTTGATGTGGCAGTTTGCTAACTCCAGCTCCTAAACGTTGGTATGGCCCATGCCATACCTGCCATACTGCATTTTTCAGCCTTGTAACGTGCCTTTCCATGCGTTTTTTTTTATTTGGGGGCCTTTCAACGCTTGGAAAGGGGCCCTTTCAACGCTCGGGAAGGGGCCCTTTCGAGACGCCGCCCTTCCCTGGACGAAATCCTGGCTACGTGCCTGACTGACAGACTAAAATACTTCACTGACAGACTTACCGACAGTGTCACTGCAGCACAGTACTTCTCACCCACAGCAGTAATTATACTGGGGGACTTCAATTCAGGTAACATTTACTTAGACAACAAATATACTGAAAATAGTGGCATCACACTTTTTGACATGAGACTTAAATAAACAATTGAGACACTAGACATGACCCAATTGATAGATCAACCTACAAGAGTAACTGAACATATTGCTAACCTGAGAGACTTAGTAGTAACAAACAACACTCAAATCATAACATAATTTTGCATACTACCCCCATTTTCCACAATTGACCACTACCCAGTCTTTGCAACTCTAGACATATCACCACCCACTTTTCCTCACAACCCAATCACTATCTGGGACTATGACAAACTAGATGCTGAAAAACTGACTCAACTCTTAATGGTCACTGACTGGGACAGAGTACTGGTTGGAGACATAAGCAATGCAACTGAGAACTTAACAACAGTAATAATAGAAGCTGCATCCTAAGCAATCCCAACAAAGACTATACATTTCCAACCTAAAGACAAACCATGGATGACTAGTTACTTGAAACACAACATGAACAAGAGAGACAGACTGTTCAGACTTGCACACAAACGACAGACCTCTGAGGACTGGGACCGATGGAGACGACAGAGGAACTATGTTTCATTATTAAATAGACGGCAACGCGACCAACACATCCAGACTACAGCTAATAAACGTGTAGATCAGAAGCATGATCCTTTCAAATATCACAAGACACTTAAGACTCTTATAGGTCGTAAGAAAGGACTAATTATTCCACCTCTAGACACCCCGGACGGAGACACTATTACTGACGAACAACAAAAAATAGCCAACTTACTTAATGACAACTTTGCCTCACAGACAAAACTAGGAGAAACACCTTCACTACCAGACATTGACATAAACACGGACGTGAGGCCGGTACCCGCTCTGAGTCAGATAACAGTTGAAAAGCAAGAGGTGCTTAAACTTTTTAATTCACTAGACGTGCACAAATCAACTGGTCCAGACCAACTTCCTGCCAAGATACTACAAATGTGCGCTCTTCTCATATATGAACCACTGACAAAACTTTTTAACAAGTCACTAAATGCTGCAACATTTCCGAGCACTTGGAAGGTTGCCAACATTACTTCTATTTTCACAAACGAGGACTCTGCCTCCAACCCCCTCAACTATCGTCCAATTAGCCTGCTCTCTTGCCTATCGAAAATTTTAGAAAGAATTGTCTTCAATCGCATTTACGAACACCTTACGACTAATCACCTCTTGTCGGACAAGCGGAGCGGGTACCGGCCCCATCATAGCACTCAACTTCAACTCCCACACATGACACACAAGCTGTACAAATCACTGGACCAAGGACATGACTTTACAGCCGTATACCTCGACATCACTAAATACTTCAATAAAATATGGCACGCAGGACTACTATATAAATGCCAAACTGACTTTTACATTACTGACAAAGTATGTGACTGGCTTAAATCATACTTGACAGACAGGCGACACAGGGTTAGGCTGGGGAACACATACTCAACTGTACAGGCAATAGACGCTGGCTGCCCACAGGGATCCATTACCATTATGGGCCCCTTACTAGCAATTATCTACCTTGACGGACTAGCTGACAAAACCGAAAACACAGCTTTATTCTATGCTGACGACATATCACTTTACTCATCACACTCAACGATAAATGTAGATAATGTTCAGGAATCCCTCCAACGCGACCTAACCATAATTGAAAACTACGGCAGGCGATGGGCGGTCACGTGACCGGTCCAGGGAGCGGTCACGTGACCGGTCGGCCGGCCAGCGGTCGACCTTGACCCTGACACCCGAGGTCCACCTGACGCGGGTGACGGGTGCGTGGATGCCGCGGCCTCGTCAGCTCTCTCTCCACACCAGGTCGCTCCACACCGGGGCTCTCCACACCAGGTCGACGGTGGACGGGGGGGGGGGGGTCGGGTTAGGTGCTTGCACTTTTAGGTACCAGCTTACAATGCTGTCTGTTATGCTATATATGCTTGTGTTTTTGTATTGTATATATGTAAGTTAACACCGATTATTTTGTGGCGTGTCGAGAACGATTCGTTGCTGATTGTGTCTTGTTTGTAATTGTGTCTTTTATTTCGTTGGTGATTGTGCCTTGTTCATCTGTTTATCTGTTTTTGTTTCTGACTGATGTACACACTGTCCGCAGTGCACTCGCCGGCGCCGTGAGTTACTCCCCTGAACCTGCTAGCTGTCATCGTCGCCGCTCCGCCGGGGAGACGTGTCTGCCCGGGCCTGCGAATTCTCTCGGCCTCGCGCACGTCACGGACTGCCGGCCGGCCGCCGGCGCTGCCTGGGACTACTACCCGTGTTACATCACCTAACATACCACCCCCAACTCCACCTAACCCCATCACCCCACCCCATCCCACCACCCCACCCAACACAGGACAGGCCACACCTCCCCCGCTCATCACAAACTCTCAATGGTCACAGCTTGGCTCATACAAAAACACACAAACACTACTGATAATGCACGGTATCGAAACAAATCCAGGCCCACCAGAAACAAACCAGCTCACGATCGCTCATCTCAACATTAACAGCATCACCACAGTAAACAAGATAGACGAACTAGAACAATTCATCACGACAAACAACGTAAAAATATTAGCCTTAACTGAAACAAAATTAGACAGATCAGTAGCCGAAAACCAGTACTCCATCAACGACTTCCCCCCACCACTCACAAAGCACAGAACACGACACGGAGGAGGGGTGGCACTGTACGTGCACAAGTCATTACCCATCCAGAAATTATCGAATATTGAGATTGGGGATGAGGAGTGGGTCTGGGCAAAAATCAAAACTCAAAATCTCACCCTACTTATCAGCTGCATTTATCTCCCACCGAACCTGCCTTCCGACAGATTGCAAACTTTCCTCGACAACTTCACTGAGGCTATCTGCCAGGCCCAAACTCACACACCCACAGCAATAATCTCACTGGGCGATTTCAACACTGGCAACATTTACCTTGATCATCCTCTCCATCAGCACAGTGGTATCACACCATTTGACCACAAACTCAAAGACACGGCACATATGTTAGACCTGCACCAAGTCATAGACCAGCCTACCCGAGTGACGCACAGTACCAGCAATTTGCGAGACCTCATTTTCATCAGCAACACCAACATAGTACAACACAGCGGTACATTTTCATCATTTGCGCACCTAGACCACTTCCCGATCTTTGCTGTACTGGATTTAGCACCACCTACACAAAACACCTATGAACAACGTATCACTATGTGGGACTACCAAAAAATGGACGCTGCACTTTTGACCAGACTACTTCTCGACGCTGACTGGACAAGTATCGTGGACAAAGACATAGACACAGCAACATCCGAATTCATCGCCACCCTGCACGACGCGGCGTCTGCCGCAATCCCCAAAACACACATGAGACGGAAACGCAACGATAAATATTGGATCACGACTGAACTAAAACGAAACATACGGAAGCGAGACCGACTGTTCAAACTTGCAAAAGAAACACAAACTGACTCAAATTGGGCAAGGTGGCGATACCAACGTAATTTTGTTAGCTCGACGAACAGACGGTTAAAAAACGAACATCTGCACAGACAAGTAGAAAAATTACTAGCTCAGAAACAAAACCCTCACAAATATCACAAAACACTTCGCGCCATCGCCGGCCGAGCACGCGACGACACTATCCCACCACTGCTAGGACTTGACGGTGACGTAGTGACTGATGACCTAGACAAAGCGACACTTCTCATCGACCATTTTGCTGCACAATCCACACTTCACATACCCGACACGCATGTCCCACCACCTAGCATGGCAAACACACCACCGGTACCCACACTCGAACAAATCACAACCAACGAACACGAAGTACTCCAAATCCTAAACTCACTAGACGCCAACAAATCAACCGGACCAGATGGCCTCCCTGTAAAATTACTCAAACTCACGGCACTCATAATCGCAAAGCCATTGTCACAATTATTCAACAAATCACTCTCCCTCGGAATTTACCCAAGCAATTTCAAGGCAGCTAATGTTAAACCCATATTCAAAAACAAAGGTTCGCCCTCTGACCCCACATGCTACCGACCAATCAGCATTCTTGCAGCTCTCTCAAAGGTATTTGAAAAGCTTGTATACAAAACATATACGGCCACATTACTACCCACGCCCTTCTGACAGGGAAACAAAGCGGCTATCGAAGGCACCATAGCACTGAACTACAGCTTCATTATTTAGCCCATAATTTATACAAATCTTTAGACTCTGGCCGCGATTTCACCGCTATCTATTTAGATATTTCAAAATATTTCGACACAATTTGGCACAGGGGCTTATTACACAAATGCGAAAACGAATTCGGGATTTCAGGAAGACTTCTCAACTGGTTAAAATCCTACTTGAGCGACAGAACACAACGAGTACACATTCGAAATAAATTTTCCGTTCCACGTAAAATTAATGCCGGCTGTCCGCAAGGATCTGTTCTTGGACCATTGCTGGCTTTAATCTACCTAGACGGACTTCCGAATCGCACGCACAACGACATATTATTTTTTGCAGACGATACCTCATTATATGCCTCTCACACAGCAATGAACCTACTAACTACCCAACACACATTACAGCACGACTTGGACGAAATTCATAAATATGGTCAGGAGTGGGCCATTACATTCAACGCTGCCAAAACCATCCAACAAACATTTTCCCACAAAAGCCAACACCAACCACCAACACTTACATTTGGAGATGTTCCAATACCCATAAACGAAACACATAAGCACCTTGGCATGACTTTTTCAAAGGATCTCCGTTTCCATGAACATGTGAACGAAATATTAAATAAAGTCAATAAAACACTCGGTCCACTGTACGCTATTGCACAGCACCTTCCCCGACACGTTCTCGATCAAATATATAAAACATACATCAGACCACACTTCGACTACTGTGACACCATCTACGACGGACATATCACAATGCAAGACGCGACAAGACTGGAGACACTGCAAAACAGAGTAGCTAGACTGACGACTGGGACGCTCTTTAGAACATCATCCGACAAATTACGAATCGAGCTGGGATGGGACAAGCTGACCACGAGACGACACATTCACCGCCTAACACTCTACCACAAATTAACTGCACCCGAACGTCACAACACACCCAGCTACATCACCGCCATCATGCCACATTCACGCGAACACGACACGAACAGGACACTAAGAAACGCAAACCATTACACCCTAGTTCAAACTCGCACTACGTCACACCAGCGCTCCTTCTTCACTCTCACCGGAAACCAATGGAACCAATTACCAGAAGCCACGAAACAGCTCCCTTATCCCGACTTCAAAAAACAGATTACACAGCAGTTAGGTATACCCAAGCCCCCTTATATTATTCACATGGAACTAAAGCAAGCAACATTCTCCACACCAGATTGAGAACTGATATGTCCCAACTAAACGCCCACATGTTCATAATTCAGAAGTCAGACTCCCCGGTATGTGCCTGCGGGCACCCACAAGAAAACACAACACACTTTATCTGTTCATGCCCGATATACACTTGTCATAGAAACGAATTGATTAGCAACATATCCCAGAGTCTACACTACAACTTCACGCAGGAGTCCAGATCCACCCAATCACAAATCCTGTTGCACGGCACGAGTCTCAGTAGCGGCGGCGGCCGCGCGGTAGCCCGTCACTTCCAAAACTACTTGCAAAACTCTCACAGATTCACTGGTGTTTATTAAATCGTAGTCCTGTGCAGGCTCTGGTGGGTCCGCTCCTCCGGCGGGGCGCGCGGTGTATGATCTGCTGCGCGCGATGACCGGTGATACGGCGGCGGTTGAGTTATTAGGTACCTGATGATATGTGTTAGAGTTGGCGCCTAGAGTCAAGCTCCCCAGCTTTTGCGCCAACTCTACCTTATGTATACCATATAAATATGTTATAAAACAATAAACATGTTGATGATGATGATGATGGGCCATAACTTTCAGTCCTGCGAAAACTATCTCCCAGACTTCAGCAACAATTCCCAACACCCCTCACCGACACTGACTTTTGCTGGACAAACAATCCCGACGACAGACTCACACAAACACTTAGGACTCACTCTGTCAACAGACCTCCGATTCCACAACCACGTTAACGAAATAATTCGCAAAGTCAACATTGCACTTAGCCCTCTCTACACAGTTGCCTCCAAACTACCACGCCCACTATTAGAAAACATATACACGACGTACATACGACCTTATTTCGACTACTGTGACGCCATTTTCGATGGGAATCTCACAGCTTACGACGAACGCAGACTAGAGACACTGCAAAACCGCGCTGCTAGACTTGTTACCGGGACATATTTTAGAACTTCCACTGACAAACTTAGACTCGAGCTTGGTTGGGACCGACTAACAACTAGACGAGAAGTGCATCGACTAACGCTCTTCTGGCACCTATCCAGATGTACGTTCGTTCCAGACTATATTAAACAAACTTTTCCCCAACCACGACACACCGACACAGTTAGGACACTCAGAAATTCGAACACTTTGACGCTTCCTTATAATAGAACTTCACGATTTCAAAAATCGTTCATACCCGACACTACTCGTAAATGGAACAAATTACCACCACATGTACGGTCCCAACAATCATCGCGAACCTTCAAAAAAGATAGCACAGCTTTGTTGGGAGCAAGGCATCCACCTAATTATTACACTCTCGGCTCCAAACGTGGTAACATAATACACACTCAACTACGGCTAGGAAATTCAGATATAAATGGACACCAGTGGCGCACGCAGGGGGGGGGGGGGGAGGTCAAAGGGGTCAGCTGAACCCCCCGAAATTTATGAGGGGCCCGCATCAAAAGGACCCGTATTCTGGCAGGGGTCCGGTCTTGGTAAGGCCTGATCGAGGCAGAGGTCCGGTGCTGGCAAATGCGTGATATGGGGCCCGGTCAGGACGAGGGCCCGGTCCTTGCATATGCTTGAAACGGGCCCGTTTCTGGTAGGGGCCCGGTCTTGGTCAGGTCCGATCGA
This sequence comes from Chirona hameri, assembly GCA_036785665.1. Lineage (NCBI taxonomy): Eukaryota > Metazoa > Arthropoda > Thecostraca > Balanomorpha > Balanidae > Chirona > Chirona hameri. Next base: position 32,136 of record JAXIVJ010008836.1, on the reverse strand, counting down.
GGCAGGGGCCCGGTGCTGGCAAAGGCGTGGCATGGGGCCCGGTCAGGACAAGGTCCCGGTCACAACAGGGCCCGGTCCTTGCATATTTTTGATACAGGCCCCTTTCTGGTAGGGGCCCGGTCTTGGTCAGGTCCGATTGAGGCAGGGGCCCGGTGCTGGTAAAGGCGTGATATGGGGCCCGGTCAGGTCGAGGGCCCGGTCACAACAGGGCCCGGTCATTGCAAATTATTAATACGGGTCCGTTCCTGATAGGGGCCCGTTCCTGGTAGGGGCCCGATCAAGTTCAGTTCAGTTCATTTATTCACGTTAAATCAGCTCATTTGCGGCTTTTCATTAACGCAATGTCAAAAGATACAAAAGGTTAAAAGCTAGCACACATCACAATCAACACGTCACGCATTCGTCGTCACAATTAATCGTCTAAACGACCGTGTTCATGTCTGGTTCTGCAGTAAATGCAGCCTGAGTGCTCCTTTGAAGGACGACTGTCCATCATAGGTTGTGCAAAACTCGTTATAGGCGTCAACACCGCTGTACACCAGCTGCCTTCTTCCCGCCTCGGTGCGTATTCGGGGTAGCCGCAGTCGTTGGGCATTCCGGGTGTCGTGGCCATGATCTGTCGCGTTCTCTAGTGTACATGCTATACTGGATGGTTGGCCTGTCTGTCTAATAGTTCGCACGTTACATATTCTATGGTACAGGACTAGGTTTTCCGCGCTCAGCCACTTCAAGTCTCTAAGGACATCGGTCACATGGCTTTGCTTTCGACGGCCGCTTATTACACGCGCACAGAAATTGAACACTTTCTGCACCCGGCGTAGTTCAGTGGTACCACATGTACCATAAATAGTTATGCAGTATCGTAGCGTAGACACGACAAGCGAGGTCACGATCGGTTTCAGTGTGAAGGGCGGTAGCACATGCTTCGCGTGGTTAAGCGCCAGCAGCGCCCCTGTGCACTTCGACACAACATGGTTGACATGGTCATGGTACGACAGGTTCTTATCCATGATGAGGCCCAGGTTTCTAACAGTTGCGGACTCATGGATAGTGGCACCGGCAAATCTGATGCTAACGGATGGCAGTCCCTTAAGCATCTGGCGCGTACCGAGCACAATCATCTGGGTTTTTGATGCGTTCACTTTCATATCGTTGGAACAAAACCATGCTAACAGCTTTGATAGAGCTCTCTCCATTCTCGAGATCAGGCTGGCCAGGTCAGCTTTTTTGCCGGACACCAACAGCTGGGTATCATCGGCAAACTGCACGATCGTTACATCCGGCACATGCAGACACATATCGTTCGCGAATATGGAAAACAATAAACAGCTGAGCGATCCACCTTGAAAAACTCCGGATGAGATTGGCAGAGACTTAGAAAAAATGACAGATCCGTCGGTGTTACGTACTTTTACTTGTTGTGAGTGGCCCTGAAGGTAATGTCGGAACCAAGTGGTGTCGACATTGTACAAGCATAGCTTTCCTAGCATCTTTTCGTGATTTATAACATCAAAACATTTCGAAAGATCGAGGAGTAGAATCGATACTTCTCCGCTGTCCATCGCCCCATATACACTGTCGGTAATCACTGCCAACGCCGTCTCGGTGGATCGGCTGCGCCGGTAGCCGTGCTGCGCGTCCGCGAACAACTGGTGCTCGCCAAAGTATTCGGCGACCTGACACTGCACCACGCGCTCGACAATTTTCATAACACCAGGAAGCATGGAAATCGGTCTGGTGTCACACGGCTGCGAACTGTCTGCACCTTTGGGGATAGCAGTCACCAAAGCATGCTTCCACGTGATTGGCACCAATCCGGTTTCCAGCGAGCAGTTAACAATGTCCAACAAAACATGGCCTATGCCATAGAAGAATCGTCTGAACATTTCCACACTGACTCCGTCCAATCCGGCAAATGCTGACCTTTTCATGCAATAAGTGAGAGAGTACAGCGCGTCAAAAGTTACGGTCTGCAGTCGGAAGGCACATGTTAGGACGCGGGGTATCCTGACGGGCAGAGCTGTCCGCGGAGTCGGGACACTAGCCGCCGTTGCGGGGCCCACACCTACATAGTACGCGTTTAGAGCGTCCGGCGTACAAGCCGGCGTGACTGCGGTGACACTTTTCCCCGCCCCGACAACCGGCCGCAGCACTGCCCACATCTTCGATGGCCCTGCTTCGCGCAGCTGATCAGCAAAGTAAGCGGCGTGATCGCGTCTGATGGCCGCACGACACTGCCGGTTCACCACTTTATACTCGGCGCGGCTGCAGGCCGCGGGGCTGAGCAGCGCGCGGCGCCGCGACAGCAATTCCCGCGTGGCGTCGGTGATGCGCGGTGCACCAGGCGGCGGGAGCCTCACACGCCGGCTGGGTGCCACACTGTTCAGTAGTGGTGCAAACACCGCCAGAAAAGCGGCCCACTTGATATCCGGACAGTCAGCCCGGTACACCGCGGACCAGTCACTCATGGACAGCGACCGGTTGAATTCTGCGTCGTTGATTCGTGACATGGCCCGGCATTCCACGGTAGCTCCACGGCGGCCAATGGTCCCCACCTGGCGAAGAGCGATTCTCGTGAAGTCATGCGGAGTCCCGTAATGACACCGCGTGACACCTCTGCGGACCACTGCATTCGGTCGGTTGGTGGCCAGAATGTCCAGCAGTGTGCCAGCAGGTCGGTAGGTGGCGCGGGTGGTGTTGGCTAGATGCAAGTTGTATGCTGACAGAAGCCGGGACAGGTGAGCGCCGCGGTTAGGCTCGTTTTTCAGAAGGCAGAGGTTGAAGTCGCCTGCGATCACAACAGTCGCTCCGGGGTGTTGAGCTGTAAGGTGTTGTAGCTGCATTTCAAAGTCGTCGATGTCTGCTTCGACTTGACGCTGTGTATTCGTCGGGTGCCGGTACACTGATGCAAACAGTAACTGCCTCTGCTGCTTTATGGCGACTTTAGCCCAGATTATCTCAAGGTTGGATAACTCTACGCCCGTAGCAGGTGTCCTTAACACTGTGACCGAGTAAGTGGCCTTCGATAATATCGCCACTCCGCCGTGACCTTTGGCCAGTCGGCTGGCTGCGGGTCGGTCCGCTCGGTAAATATTATAACCGTCGACATTGACAAGTCGGTTTGGCACACTAGGCTGAAGCCAGAGTTCACTCAGCGCAAGTATGTCGAAGTCGTACACTTCCGGCAGGTCGTGTCTCAGTTCAGGTAGCTTGTGCTTGTACGACTGACAGTTCAGCTGGCCGATAAAAATGTCGCCTGGTTGTTCACGTCGCCACCTGGTGCCGCCCCTGCGTCCCCGGTAGTTCGACCGGCGGTGGCGCCGTACACCTGGGCGCGCCCCTCTCACACGACCGGTCCGGTCAGCAGCGGCTCCAGGCGGAGGCGTCGGTCGGGCCGGCAGCGGCGCGCGGTGCAGGGGCGAGCGCGCAGGCACCGGGCTAGCAGGGCGGGGCAGAGGACCGCCACTGCCGCCGGGTGCAGGTGAACGCGGCAGCCGCCACGGGGAGGCCGCTGGCTGGGCCAACCGCACGACGGCTGCCAGCAGCTGGAGGTACACAAGTGACCTGAGGATTTCGTGCTTCATGCCTCCAGCTACTCGGTAAGTCCTGAAACTGCTAGCGGACTTGTCGACCACGGTGAATCTAGGTAAGCTGTAGGAGGATCCAGGTCGACGTCCGGTCAAGCTTAACTGCAGGTAGGTTGGTTGATGTTGGCTGACGATGTTGGCCGACGATGTTGGTCGACGATGCTGACGTTTGGCCGACTGGCGTCGTCGGTACGGTCGGCACGGTTGTCGGTAAGTGCACTCAGTTCCCACGCACACACTGACTGTCACGCTCAGTCGTTCGTTCGTACACTCCTGTCACTCACACAAGGTACGGGGCGGTATGGCGAGGAGAGCCGCCCGCGCTGCCGCATGCGCGCAGCGCTGGTTCAAGACAGGACTCGGTGCTGGTAGAGGCGTGATATGGGGCCCGGTCAGGTCGAGGGCCCGGTCACAACAGGGCCCGGTCCTTGCAAATTATTAATACGGGCCCGTTCCTGGTAGGGGCCCGGTCTTGGTCAGGCCCGATCGAGGCAGGGGCCCGGTGGTAGCAAATGCGTGATATGGGGGCCGATCAGGACGAGAGCCCGGTCACAACAGGGTCCAGTCCTTGCAGATTTTTGATACGGGCCCGTTTCTGGTAGGGGCCCGGTTTGGTCAGGCCCGTTCGAGGCAGGGGCCCGGTGCTAGCAAAGGCGTGATACGGGGTCCGGCCAGGACGAGGGCCCCGTCGGCCGTCACAACAGGGCCCTGTCCTTGCAAATTATTGATACGGTCAGGTTCTGGTGACACGGGCTCGTTCCTGGTAAGGGCCCGGTCTTGATCAGGCCCGATCGAGGCAGGGGCCCGGTGCTACCAAAGACGTGATATGGGGACCGGTTAAAACCAAGGCCCGGTTACAACAGGGCCCGGTCCTTGTATATTCTTGATACGGGCCCGTTTCTGGTAGGGGTCCAGTCTTGGTCAGGTCCGATCGAGGCAGGGGCCCGGTGCTGGCAAAGGCGTGATATGGGGTCTGGTCAGGACGAGGGCCCGATCACAACAGGGCCCTCGTCCTTGCAAATTATTGATACGGGCCCGTTACTGGTAGGGGCCTGTTCCTGGTAGGGGCCCGATCAAGGCCCCGGTGCTGGCAGAGGCGTGATATGGGGACCGGTCAGGTCTAGCATCTGGCCAAAACTAGTGGCTAGAGCAAACGTGAACTAAATTTATCCCTTTACAATTGAGAAATATACGTTTTTTTTCTCCTAGGGTTACATTGCAAAGGTCACGATTTTATAACTTGACCTTAGGTCACCGATATAGGAAATCCGAGATATTGTAGTCCCTAATGACTTCATGACGTGCCATGAGTTTCATGTCGCTCGATTAACCACTGTGCCGGTGGTGCTACCTAGAAGTTGTTTGGTGGTCATGTCATTTGACTTGACCTGACCTGGCCGGGACCCAATTTTTGCCCAAACGTGGCTTAGCTATTCATTTCGAGTTGCTGAAAGTTTCAAGTCGATATCTCTATGCGTTTTCTGATTATGGCGGAAAAACTAAGGGGGTGGGGCAAAAAAATGCCCCCCCCCCAGCGCCTCCAGGGTTAATTCTTATTCCGTTCACGAACGTAGCCTAGCGTAGTTTATACGGCACTTTGACGTCCAAAGGCTGGGACTTTTAAACCTGGAGAGGACATGAATCTGGGAGGTTAGAAAGGAAAAAAGCGTCATAATTTGGCCCAATTTCTAAAATTGCCTCAATTTCCGAAGAGATGATTAATTCATGCCTAGAGAATATAAAGTCCCGTATAAACGCGGTTTCTATCTACACTACAATTTGCGCATAATCATCTCAAACATCTGTGGGCGAAGCCAAATAACATTGTCACGCTCAACTTCACTGATGAAATAAAATGCTTCGCTATTTGGCGCATGAAATACGTTTCATCGTCAATACCAGGGATGCACCTAGGGGCCGATGATTTTGAGTATCCAAACCCACCAAAGACAATGGGTAGCGATCTCCCGAAAAAACTAGTTATTACGACGTTTGCAATTTTTTGACGCGATCTGTTCCTCGTGCTTCTCTCATTTTGACCAAACTCCAGAAAGCCTGTGCGCAGCTTCTAGACAGGTTATGCAGCAACTGGTTGACACCAGGCCCTGGATCCGTTGGAATTATGCCTTCCCAAGTCATGCGCAAGACCGTTTCCACATTTGTTGCGATGCTGTATGTTGTAAAAATCAGCCATGTATCGCGCCAACTGATCACACATACCTGTTACGAAAATATCGTATCGGTTCACCAGTCACCACTACTGCGTGTTGTCATTGACCTCATTTCGTCAACTCTCGACAGTTGTACCGTATATCAGTAGCACACGCACCTAAAATTCGCACATCAGTAGCACACGCAGTCACCTTACACGACATTGACAAGACAATTATCATGTCTCAGATCCCATGCTGTAGGGGGCCCGCTCAAAATCAAGTGACCGAAATCCGCGAAGTTTTCTAAAAACGGGTGGGGGCCCGCACGCAAGGGGGCACGCTCTTAGGGCTTTGACCCCCCCCCCCCCCCAATGGAATCCTGCGTGCGCCACTGATGCACACCTGTTCCAAATACAAAAATCCCCACACCCACACTGCCAATGCGGACACAGAACAGAAACCACATTGCACTTCATGTTACACTGCCCACTTTACGCGCCACTCAGACAAAGTCTCTTTCAACATATCTCCACAGAACTAAACACTGACTTCACTCACTTCACTACCGCCAAACAATACGACACACTTATACATGGGACAAGCATTAGCACTTCAAGTTCTCAGAGGGTAGCACATCTTTTCCAAAAATATATTTCCGACACAAAACGTTTCCGTTCAAATTAGCAGAGGAGCTCGGCACGCGCGGGGGCGAAGCTGTTGCTGCGGTCATTGACTAAACAATGATGGTCAGGTGTATAAATTCAAAATGTCGCGCGGGGGATGGTGCCTCGTTATAGGCCAAGTGCGCCTTTGCACCATCTCCCCACTACCCACTGTTGTTACTGTTTGGCTTCCAATAAATGTTTGTTGTTGTTGTAGACAAACATAAGTGTGCGACCAGGACCAGCCGCGTCCCTCGGACCTCTGGAGCCACTCCAGCCGCCCACCATACGTTATTGTTATACCGGCCAGGCAGGTAAAGTGCAGGTGCTGGCCAGTATACATGCACACTGCACAGGTATGTGACCTGCCAGTTTGTGTGGACTTTCGTGAGCTTTTTCTTACGAAGTTGTCTGCGGATCAGCGTAAGCTTTAGGAAATCCAAGACTTTCGTCGGCGCGGCAGTGAAGTTGTGAACCAGAAAAGACGACCAGAAAGGAAGAAGGAAAGAAGGAAAGACCATGTGAAAGACGTTCGAAGAAGTGCAAATATGGACCACTCCTATTGACTTGGGATTATCGTAAATATATCAAGAACCTCATGCTTTTATGAATGTCGTATGAGTATGACTATCGAAGAATCAATAAACTCTGCATTTTTGTGCTTTAACTTTCGACTTCCAACCCTTGCTTCGGCTGCGACATTGTAAAATCACCCAGCCATACGGGATCAACTCAAATGTTCATTTAACATCTGCACCCGGCCCGGCCCGGCCCGACCCGGGGCACCGCAGAGTCGCCCAGCGTCAGTTCACACCAGGACCTGGCACCGGCCCGGCCCGGCCCGACCCGGGGCACCGCGGAGTCGCCCAGCGTCAGTTCACACCAGCACCTGGCACCACCGCCCGAAGCATCGCCCGAGGCAGCGAGTCGCACGATCTCCGCGCCGCGCCGCGTGCTCCGCCACCGGGGGGGGGGGGGGGGGGGGGGGGTGTCCCCCATTCTTGAGCCAGGGGGGATAATCCCCCCATTTTCCCTGACCAACAACTATAAATCAGTGTTCAGTTGTACTCATAGGTGTCGATTATATACTTTTGGGCAGGGCTGCGGAGTCGGAGTCGGAGTCGGAGTCGGTCGGAGTCGGCGGTTTTGGCCGGAGTCGGAGTTGGAGTCGGAGTCGCTAAAATCTGACCGACTCCGACTCCGGCCCGGAGTCGGAGTCGACTTTTTGGCAATTGTCGATTACTTTGTTCGGTAGAATAGTCGTCGGCCTAGGGAGATTAACTTTACACCCTTTGCAAAAATAATGAGTGGAAAATGAAACCTATAGTTTACTCATCTAGTGGTAGATTTCCGCCTGATGAAGATAGGGCAATAATTTTAACGTCATCTGATGATGATTTGGGTTTTGGACGCACCGACTCTTATGGTCACACGGCACCAATTTTAACGTTATCGCGCTCGTTTCGTCAAGAAGATTCGAATCCTACCATGGTAAACAGGTTACCTAAATCAACTTCAAAATGTGTCCTCAGGTCAAGGTAATTTAAGGCCATGTGGTGCACCATGCAGGTATGTCGTGCTGCCCAATGTCGGACGCGTCTCGACGAAACATACGCAGTCCCACTACACAGTGCCGTGCCACAGGTGCCACAGGTGCTACACAGTGCCACATGTGCCACAGGTGCTACACAGTGCCGCAGGTGCCACAGGTGCCACAGGTGATACACAGTGCCACAGGTGCTACACAGTGCCACAGGTGCTACACAGTGCCACATGTGCCACAGGTGCTACACAGTGCCACATGTGTCACAGGTGCTACACAGTGCCACAGGTGACACAGGTGCTACACAGTGCCACATGTGCCACAGATGCTACACAGTGCCACAGGTGCCACAGGTGACACAGTGTCACATGTGCCACAGGTGCTACACAGTACCACCGGTGCTACACAGTGTCACATGTGTCACAGGTGCTACACAGTGCCACATGTGTCACAGGTGATACACAGTGCCACAGGTGCCAAAGGTGCTACACAGTGCCACATGTGTCACAGGTGCTACACAGTGCCACAGGTGCCACAGGTGCTACACAGTGCCACATGTGCCACAGGTGCTACACAGTGCCACAGGTGCCACAGGTGCTACACAGTGCCACATGTGTCACAGGTGCTACACAGTGTCACATGTGCCACAGGTGCTACACAGTGCCACAGGCGCCACAGGTGCCACACAGTGCCACAGGTGCCACATGTGCCACAGGTGCCACATGTGCTACATGTGCTACACATTACCACAGGTGCTACACAGTGCCACATGTGCTACACAGTGCCACATGTGTCACAGGTGCTACACAGTGCCACATGTGTCACAGGTGTTACACAGTGCCACAGGTGCCACAGGTGCTACACAGTGCCACAGGTGTCACAGGTGCTACACAGTGCCACAGGTGCCACACAGTGCCACATGTGCCACATGTGCTACACAGTGCCACAGGTGCCACAGGTGCTACACAGTGCCACAGGTGCCACATGTGCTACACAGTTCCACAGGTGCCACAGGTGCTACACAGTGCCACAGGTGCCACACAGTGTCACATGTGCCACATGTGCTACACAGTGCCACATGTGCCACATGTGCCACAGGTGCTACACAGTGCCACAGGTGCTACACAGTGCCACATGTGTCACAGGTGCCACACAGTGTCACAGGTGCCACAGGTGCCACAGGTGCTACACAGTGCCACAGGTGCCACAGGTGCTACACAGTGCCACATCTGCCACAGGTGCTACACAGTGCAACAGGTGCCGGTCTCACGTTCTTGTCTTGATTGTATGCTGTCAAGAGTTATTGGCGGAGGAGTGTGCTGGTCATCTCACACGACTTCACTCGATGTTGTAGGGGTCGCTGAACAAGAATTGTAATTGGGTCATCAAGAATGAGCTATAATAGCATAATCTTAAAATAACTATTCTGATCTAATGCGTATCCTCTGATACGAAAATATTTGTGTATTTTCTCGTTGACTTATTTACTCGTTGGAGGGGCACGAAACTGACCTGTCCTTTTTTATAATAAATGTAGTCTGAATGTTTTTGAATGGACGGATTCCCGAGGTCAGGCCCCGCGCTAAGCATAGCTTGTTGCGCAGGCCTGATCCCACCACCCGATCAAGCAATTTCTGGCATCCGGCAGAATTGAGAAGCGAAAGTTGTACGTGCCCGACATACCTGGACACGGTCCGCCCCGCCCTCTGACGTCACCTGACCTTGAGTGCGACCGCTGCCACCGGCCACAGGCCATCCCAGTCAGGGGCAAATAGCGATCGCCGAAACGACTCGAACCCGGGCTGCCACTACCGGGTGAGGTCAGAAGTCCGGCGCTCTCCCAACTGAGTTACATGGACGGACTTTAGGTCACCGATGTAAAATAAATCCGAGATAGCAGGGTCGTAGGTATGCATCTATGGCTTGATTACATCCTGTGAGTTTTGAAGTGCTCAGACAAACACTGTGGCCAGTGGTTGTGGCACGACCACAAAGGATCTCTAGCTCGCTTGTGCATTTGACTTATATTTAAAAGAAACCTTACTTTTTTAAAGTTGTTTAGATTTCTTTAAAAATCAGATAAAATGTAATTTTCGGTCTATTTCAGTCGTTTAGGGGCACGAGACGATGCCCCCTTACATTCGCCCGTGAGTACCCCCAATGATTTTGTAAATCCACACCCCTAACTGGTAGACTTGGCTGCCGGAGGCGAGGCGGCGGACAGCGGCGCACTGACTGCCCAGCTGTAAAACAGCGCAGGATCCCGGAGCAGCAGCGGCTCCAGCGAAGACGAGCTGGAACGAGCAGGGGCTGAAGCCCAGCTGCTGCGAGCTGGGCCGGCGGCGGCTGGCTGCGCTCGCCGCTCGGTGCCCGTTTCGCGGGTTCCGCCGCCTGCAGGCGAGCGCGACTGGGCTGGACGCGCGGTCGGCACGCCGCGCCCTCGGGCGGCGTAGCATTGTTCTCCACTGTTTAGAATAAAGACAAACGAAACAAATAGATGGCATTGCAAATATTGCTTTCTAGCATGCGATTGGAGAACGGATATAGGGCGGAGTCGGAATTGGAGTCGGAATCGGAGTCGGAGTCGATTTTTGCAGGCCGGAGTCGGAGTCGGAGTCGGAGTTGCTAAAATTATGTCGACTCCGCAGCCCTGCTTTTGGGGATGCCCTCGAGCCCCCCCCCAACAATCTTGAGTTCGTCCCCGCAAAGGTGCTCTCCCCCCAATGTTTTTCCGGACACTGACGTATCCAACGGGGCCGGAAATGCCAAGCCCCAAAACGCCTGAAGTCGACCAAACAATGACGCATTTCCAAATCTACGCGAAAATATACGCAACTTTTACTCAGGAAGTATTGTTTAAATCACCTATTGACGTATGAAGAATCGAACTTCGATGAGTTGTATAATTGTGTTTTTTAAGGGGGGGGGGAGATTTGACCCCGAAAAAGTTTTTTCCGTTCTGGCATAACCATTATTGACGTCGAAGCGTAGTTCGTGAGATGTGAGATTAAGCGCGATTACGTTACCAGAAAGGCGCCGTAGTTGGCGATGAACGAGCGAGCGTGAAGGCAATGAATGCATGGGGAATTTCAACTTGATCGGGCAAGTAGTTTCTGAGATACAAAAAAGGGTGCGCACGTGCGCACGTGAAGAGGCATCCACCTTTGACTTGTGGGAAAGTGGAGGCTGAGATGTCCCTAAACGCACACCAAATTTGAACACAATCGGCTCAGCCGTTCCAGATATATAGAATCCGGGCTACATTTAGTTAGCCCGGAGAATACAAAAAAAATCATGTAAATCTTGTGAATCATGTGAACCTACGTATATACGCAGTCGGACCTTCCGATCATGCCACCAGACTTTCAAAAGGGTCTCGCTCCCCGCGGGGGTCTTCAGCCGAACGGGGGGGGGGGGGGGGGGCATATTCTGCCACTTCGTTGTCTTCCGAACCAATAACCGCAGCGAGACGCGCAAGGGAGCAATTGAAAGCTCTCAATGAGAAGCACGTAAAACATACGTGAAATGTTTAAAATAAGGTCACATGTCAGGTCATATTCAGGTGAAATATCAAAATCGAGGTATTTTGGTTGATTTTCTATACTTTCCATTTAACCCGCGAGTTTCTGGGGTATATTTCATAACGCGACTTACTGGGGGGGGGGGGGCTATTTTTTGCCCCCTCCCCCTCGGATCTCCGGAACTACTAGGCCGATTGTAAAAATTCAAACGGCATTCGATAGCCCTGGGAAATTTATCGAAGGAAACATAATATTGTTGACCTCGGGGTCACCGATGACGTCACAGGTCAGGTCAAGTACAAAATGTTTGACCGTGTCAAAAGGCCGCGATGGATGGAATTGTCGCGCAAAATTGCGATATTAAACGCATAAGCAGTCGATAAATAGGTATGATACGTGTGTCTGACACTTTTAAGTACCGTCCTAAGCTGTTTATGACCCTGGGTTAGGTCAAGGTCATCCGAGGTAACGAGGTCAAACTGCAGATTACGGTCATTAGGCGTTGTAACACATGTTTATGGGTTTGTTTTTCGTCTAGAACACGAAAAATGACATTAGAACATTGTTTGTTCCGTATAAATAGCAAGTAAAAAGTAAAAACGAAAATGCATTTTTTTATGCATAGTAATGCTGTGAGAGGTGGTCGATTTTGGTCATTTAAAGGACACAGTCAGCCATTTTTGAAGATATCGACTTCAAATTTGGTACACATATTCACTGAACACGTCTCGAGCACATATTTTCCGTTTTTTTTTTGGATAACTCTGTTTTTTAATATTGTTAAAAAAATGTTTTTGGATTTCTCAAAATTTTGAATACAAAATGAAAAAAAGCTGTGCGTCCAGGACGCAGCACATATTTTATGTTATTCACTTAGACGGTATTTTGTTTCAGCATAGTCTGTGGCGTCATTCGTTTCAATTATTACATTTCAGAGATGGAAGTCGAAAAGTATCTTTCGTCAACAACCCGCGAGTCGTGTTTCGCTAAAAGAAGCACCGACGTAAAAAGTCAGCTTTTTAATAAACAGAATAAAATTACCTGTGTCCTGTGGCCTGTGGGTAATGCGAACGTTTATTTCAGCCATTCAAATAAATAGAATGCAAATGTTCCCTAGTTTATCAATTTTCACTTGGCTCGTAAAGCAAGTTATCGTTTTATAGACGGGTGTCAAAATGAGAGAGGAAACGTGTTTGCCACGCGCGTTGCGCATGCCTCAGCACGCGATGACGCCCAGTGCCGCTAGATAACCCGCCTGACTGGTGTGCCCGACCTTCAGCCATATGATAGCTGATTGTGAGCCGGCCTACATGAAAAAACTGGTCATGTATAACATCGTCAGGCGGACAGTAGGCGGCTGGCGACACCAATACATTCATTATTGAAAACACAGTCACTGCGGGCCGTGCACGGGGCCATCGAGTTTTTATGGCAGGCGGTGATGACAAATTGAGTAGAGAGCAGACATCATTGGGCGGCGTTTGTCATGGATAAGCCGAGGGAAGGCATAGTAAGTGTTTCGCAGGAAGAAAGAGCTCATAAAATGCGTCCCAAACGTTATGTGTCGACATCACGTTTGGGATAACAATTATCAAGCAATTGTTCAAGTAGCCAACAATATATCACATTTTTTTCTTCAAATCCATTACGTCATGTCTTAATACGAAATATCTATATTATATTCATAAGTACTGCTCAGAATCTTCAATATGATGTGTTTATTTGAGACACCCGCCTCATCTACTCTTTTACGTCGGATCATAAGCATACGTTTAAGAGCATTATAGCACCGAATGAGATCAATGACTAGAAGCTAGTACTTGGCTAGTACCGTGGGACGCACGGATACCGTGGGGCAGACTGTCGGCTGTGGATTACCTGTCACGACCGTGTCGGAGACTGACACCGGGTCATCGCCGACAGTGTCATTCTCCGTGACCTCGGTGATAGCTGCCGTGACCTGCAACAGGCATGTGAGCTGCGAAACGAATTAACATACGGGATGGTGAGGTGCGGAATGCTGTCCCGCACAGCGTATGTGCCTTGCGGTGCAGCATTTCGCGACCACTGCGCTGCAGCACATCATTGTATGTAGTACATACTAATCAGTATTCGGTTATCATTACACTAGTATACCAATTACCAGATCAATATTCTGATCAGTTTTCTGATCTTCTGCTGGCAAAGTCTAAGCGACGAACCGAATTTAAGTGAGTCTAAGGGAATGTCTAGGCAATATAGGTATGTTAACCGCTAACATGATACCTAGTATGCAAATATGTTTCGATGTTCTCGATTGCAGCCGCTTCACCGATAACTTCACAGTATTGAGCACATCATAACAGTTAAATCAACGCCAATTAAATACAGAACAATTAAATATAAACAGGAATTTACTCAGTGTGTCATAAACCGCTTTAGTATTACTAAGAATTCAGGGGAGCATGGCACTTGTATGCACCTATTACACAACGAACCACAAGCAGGGGTGCAGCCAGGATTTTGAAACGGGGAGGGGGGGGGGGGGGGGGGCTAACCGAAGTGGGTCCCTTAGCATTGGCTTATGCACCCCCCCAAAAAAAAAATGAATTGGTTTAGTTTCACTCCTTTTGAGACCACTCCCAACCGTGCATGTGACACTTCAGGGTTTTATCAGGCCTGAAATGGGCCATTTCTGAGTCCACGCGATGGGGTCCTTTCAGACCCGAGAGGGGCCCCTCTGAGCCGCGACGGGGGTGCTTTAGCCCCCATAGCACCCCCTGGCGGCGCCCCTGATCCCAAGGACAACATAAGCGGAGCAGAACGTCTTTCGACAAGTGGCCCCAAACTCACGGCACAACGTGTCACATTTGAGACATATACCACTCATTTACCTGCCATGTTCAGCTATAATCAATGATGTATACACATAAAACTATACCAGGCTTCCCTAATCACATTTCGCTTTTTGTTCGCAACAGAATTGGAGCTAGCAATATTGGTTTAGATCAGTTCGATAAATGCTTACAAATATACTCAAACTTACGTCTTGAATTTCTCTTGCATCGAAAACTGTTTTTTTTTGTCTCATAAAAGCTGTAAAACGTACATTTGAAACGTAAACACATCCTTTACTTCACAAAGACAAGTTAATCAATAATTATTATGAGGATTTCTATTAAACGGAAGTTGCATCTATCGCATACCAATTATTAAACCGAGAATACTACGGGACCTCCGCACGGGTGGTGTCACTGCCGAACCACACACCAAGCAGTGGCGGATCCAGGGGGGGTCATGACCCCCTCCCCCCCGGGGCCCAGGGGAACCAGGAACCACCGGCATATCAGGGTGCCCCTGATACCGGCCTATCAGGGGCACCAGCGGAATGACAGTTTTTTTGTGTAACAACAACGTTTATTTTTGTGATGGCTATAGTAAATACTATAATAAATACTATATAAATAGATAGTAAAACAAATTGTCACTCTTGGTAGATAGTTGATGTCCAGAGGCCCCACCACGCCGGTGTACCAGAGGCACCACCACGCCGGTGTACCAGGGGCACCACCGCGCCGGCGTACCAGGGCCACCACCGTGCCGGTAGGCGGCACTGTGGGGCGAGGGGAGGAACCGGGGCACCTTGAATTCTTGAATCCAGGAGGGGAAAACAATGGCCTGGTGCCGCTATGAAATCATAAGCATTGGTCGCTGATTTTTTTTTTGTATTTCGCGAAATGATGCTAAATTAGAATTACCAAAATTATGAGAGAGAAAAAATCCCCTTCATGCCTCCCGTCCCTTGGGCTATGAAAGGGCACCAACGCGCCTTTATACCAGAGGCAACAACGTATCGGACTCGAACAGGCCCCCTCGGGAGTCGGGATCCGCTTCCATAGGCGGTGGAACAGGGGGGGGGGGGCACCGGGCACCGTGCCCTTTGAATCCAGGAGGGGGAGGCGGGGCACCAATGCCCTGGTGTCCCCCATCAAATTGTTCAAAACCCGCCTATTTTATGCGAAATGGTGCAAAATTAAGAGGCAAAAAATGCGCCGCTTTGCGGCGCATACTACCAACATACGTACGTCCTGATAATTCATCGATGTCAAGATGACTATGTTTTTTTTTTGTCGCGAACGAACCCATAGTGCCCGCCGTTTTTTTATAATGTGGCTCATGGCTGGAAATCCATGAAACGTATTTGAAACTGGTAAGCAACTGCAACCAAGATGGTATAATTTTCTGAGAAAAAAGTCTAAAATATCACATTTTTGTGCCACTGCGGCGAAATTACTTTTATCTTTGCGGTGAAAGAATCTCATTGAGTGGCTGCATTGGTGCCCTTGGGCTGATAGATATAGAGAACCTATCGAATTTGTGAGGGTCTAGTTATCCAGACTAAAAAATAAAGCAAAAAATTCCGCGCCGCTACGCGGCGCAAATCAATCACTGTCATTTGCCAGTACAAAAGGGTCTAATATAAACTGTACACACTGGCGGCCGCAAGGGGGGGGGGGGGGGGGGGGAGAGGGGGAAGGGGAATAGAGCCATTGCCCCACCTTTAGCCTTAAATGGGGGGGGGGCAACATGACTTTTGACCATACCTTTTTCTCCAGACATATTTCCTCGTTTTGACCCTGCATCCTGGTTAAACATTATTTTTCCAGCCCACTCATCTGGATTATCATTAAAATCATTAAAGCATTGTTACATCATTTTAGCATCATTGTTACATCATTAAAACATACAGCAATCATTACAACATTGTTACAGCAATACTATTTCAGTATAAATGAATGTAGCCGCTGGGACTGCATTGTATTTGCACAATTTATCATGTGCACTTGAATTGTTAAGAATCGTTACATTTTTTGATTCAATCAGCCTTGATTCCATGCGGGTTTTCATTCAATCACGATTCATGAATCTGGTGGTGAATCGATTTTTTTTTATTCAAGGAATTTTGATTGAACGATTCCAATCGATTCAATCAGAGTCGAACCAATAACCAGTCTGGTACGACTGATATTGCAAATACCTATAGCCAACGTTTTGTCAATTAAAAAAATGCTGAAATATGGGCACCCTCAAAATATAGTGGACCAAATCAGTTGAGTTTTCAGATTTGGGTATAGGTAGGTCACCACTGCAATTGATAACCCCCCCACCTTGAAGATTTTCTGGATCCGCCACTGACACCAAGTGCCGATTTCCGGTTAGTGGCTGGCCGCGCTGATCGGGCGGGGTGGCGGTCTGATGCCCCCCCCCCTTCCCCCGCCCCCTCCCTCTCTGTCGCCCGGTGTCGCGGCACAGCAGGGCGTGGTCAGCGGATGGCCCGCCCCTCAGAGACACCCGACTATAAAACCGGCCGCCGGGCGACAGAGCGGCACAGCACCAGAGAGTTCATCAATCATGAAAGTCCTGGTGAGTTCACAGCAGCGACAAACTCTCTCATACTGAGCGGGCTTAGCACACTGACGAGTCAGCGCAGAGGCGTCTCAGTTGGGATAATACTTGGGAAGCCAACCTTCACGATAACATTTCGCATAGGCGTTTGCATTTCTTGATACCCTCATTCTTCGATGCATTTTTGACTCGTTTTCGTTCCTTGTTTCTCTTTTATATTTAATTTCCCTAGCGTGCGCATTTTCCTAAAGAAATATTTAAATAAATATATATATATATATATATATATATATATATATATATATATATATATATATATATATATATATATATATATATATATATATACATTTCCTTTCAGCTAGAAATGTTTTTTTCACATATGTATCTTACTTCATTAATGCCTAGAGTGATATCAAGAAAATACCAATACGTTCCACCATCTTCGTTGAACATTCTTTTGCACTTCCACGAACCATCATGACCATTGAACGATACCATGTTTTACGTCTGCCCTGTTTCTGCCGCTGCCGCCGCGATCTCGGTCGCGGTGCCCGTCTGACCGGCTCGACTCCTCCGGCAGGTTGTCGTGTCTGCCCTCCTGGGCGTGTCGGCTGCCTTCACTCTAGGAAACCCGCTCGCCTGTCTCAATGGAGGGTGCGTCGCGCCCTACGCGATGCCCTACGCCGGCGCCCTACCGTACTCCCGGCCGTACGCCGGCGCCCTACCGTACTCCCGGCCCTACGCCGGGGCCCTGCCGTACTCCCGGCCCTACGCCGGGGCCCTGCCGTACTCCCGGCCCTACGCCGGGGCCCTGCCGTACTCCCGGCCGTACGCCGCCGGCGGTTTGCGTCCCGCTGCGTTGACGTACGCGGCCGCGGTGCCGGCGGCCGTCTCGAGCCAGTTCCAGGTTCAGGACGGTTTCGGTCAGTACAAGTACGGCTACAGCGGCCCGCTCAGCGCCAAGACCGAGACCAAGAACGCCTTCGGCGGCACGGCCGGCTCCTACAGCTACGTCGACGCTAACGGCCTGAAACAGACGGTCACCTACGTGGCCGACGCCGCCGGCTTCCGCGTCAAGGCGACCAACCTGCCGGTGGCGCCGGTGGCCATCCTGCAGGCACCTGTGTTCTCCCAGGTCGGCCCGGCGCCCGTTGATGACACGGCCGAGGTGAAGGCGGCCAAGGCTGAGTTCCAGCAGCTGTACAACGAGGCTGCCGCCGCCGCCGCCGCCGCGCCCGACGCGCGCCGCCGCCGCAGCCTGCAGGCCCCGATCGCGCCGGGCGACACGTTCGCGGTGAGGGCGGCCAAGGCTCAGCACGCCTATCTGTACAGGGCGGCGGCGCTGCGCGCGGCGGGCGTGCCGGTGCCGACGCCGGTGCTGCTCGACACGCCAGCCGTCCAGCTGGAGAAGGCCCGCCACGCGGTGCTCTACAACCAGGCGGCCCTGCGTGCCGCCATCAGCCCCGACTACAGCCCGTACAACTACGGCCTGGGCCTGCGCTCCGGCCTGATCCTGTGAGCGGTGCCACGCCGCCGGCCAGCCGTCCGTCCGCCGTCAGCGCGGGGCTGGCTCGCTACTGTCCCACTGTCGCCACTGTCCGCTGTCCACTGTCCCCACTGTCCGAGATCTGTCTACTACGTCACGTGTCTGCGTGCTGCTGTGTCACGTGTCTATGTCACGTGTCTACTACGTCACGTGTCTGCGTGCTGCTGTGTCACGCGCGTGTCCTGCTCGTCGCTGTCTGAACCGCTGCTTTTTTCAGCAGTTTCCGAGTTCTTTCTAAATGTGTATTTTTGTAGGACATATATTTTGTATACTCATATACGCCTTTTTTGTTCACGATGAAGATGTAGAGTGGAGTTTATGGGCACACTGACGGACTGGTCATTCCCTTACATTACTATATATTTATAGGAAAGGTGCCCCCGTCACTTACCGCCTCTTTGTTACCACCGTCCACGTTCGAGTTGAGGATGACGTCAAAGTTGGCCACCACGCTGCCCTCTTTCAGACCAATGATACGGAGCTCCTTCATTTCGGGAATCTTCGCCTTCATAGGGGGCTCCAGCTGCAATACCAGAACAACTTCAGAGTGTTAACACACCAAACAGGCCCTGCCGAAAAAGTTATTAAATCAATTTTAAAGTAGCCAATTCACAATTTCCAGCTGAAATACCGTATGGGGCTCAAAGAAGTTGATAAGAAACAATCTCAAGTTAGGTTATCACTGGCGGATCTAGGGTTCGAGTTTAGGGGGGGTAAAATTTCGCTCCGTTTCATCAACGAAAAGTTGTTAAGGGGGGGGGGGGGGGGGGGGATGGCGTCGGGACTTCAGCGCGAAAGAGTCGTTGATCGGGGATGGAGCTTTTTCCCCTAATCATCACTCCTTACAGCCAATGCAGGAACGCACGGGGGGAATACTTGTATTGAGTGCCTCTAATTCACCACTGCAGTGGTAGGGCTACCATTGCAGAAATGATAAGAATAGTTTATTTCATACCTGCTCCGTACATATAAGTGGAAATCAATCCATAGCTACAAAAATAAGATTTAAAAAAAAAACTAAACCTATTTACCCTACTTAAAGGGAAATAATGACCTTTTTCCACAAAAATGGAGTTAGCACTTGAAATTGCCAGACGAGACCAAAATATATTGTAAATTCATCACATTTTGCATGAAAACTTTCCTACCGAAAGATATTTCAAGTTAAAGTTGATAAGCGTTCCACGCTTTTAACGACCGGTACTTGCAAGTACTTTTGGTCCTCATCAAACTGCGGGCTTTTCCCGTATTCTTTTTTTACGCAATGGAGTGAAAAATATATTGTGCGTTCTGCTTGTTGTGATTATATGCCCGGAGATCCTCTAAAACTAACAGCGATTGGAAAAAGTGGCAATAAAATCGGAAGCTCATCGATGCACATCAACGGTGGCATAGTTAGTGGTTGCGACCCTCAATTTGTGAAAATCGATTCATTTGTTTTCAACATTAGGAGTTTTGTATAATTTGTCTGTGGCTGTATATAACACTATGCTTTATATCATCATGAAAAATAATAATTTTTCCCCAAAAAACTAACAAACAATAACACAAAACTGGCAATTAAATCAGAAGCTCATCGATGCACATCGACGGCGACCTATTTAGCGTCGGCGATTTGTTTACAAAGTCTTGTCATGCTTCTCGGCGCACTTAACCATTTGTGGCGAGTTGTTCCTGATTAGTATACCCAAGTCCCGTAGCAAGCTTCGTTAATGACATCACTGGTGCCATTCTTGTGTAGCATAGCAAAATATATCTGATTTTGAGTTGAAAGCTAATTAAAGACTTACTCAATTTTTTTTTAAGTTTGCATTTTCTTGTTAATCATTATTAAAGGTATTTTATCGCTGTATTTCATAGTAGTTGACACTTCAGAAACTTATGACGTAATAATATTGTATCAAATATACATTTCCCTCGCCTTTTGCTATTGTGGCGCAGTGCCGAGTGCTTTGCGAATACTTGCTTGCCTGGGGTTCAAATAATTCCGCCCTTATTTCATTCGAGTTGGTATAGTTTGCATGTTGTTGTTATTCATGACTTATACTGATAGTCAGTCATGCATCACGGATGCTTCACGGATTGCTTCGCGGATCGGAGCGCTGCTCGAACGCACGCTAGTAGCGATAGTAGCGCTTTCGTTCTCCATGGCAACCAGGCGTGAGCCAATGAAAAGCCAGAACGTATTCCCTTTCTGGCTTTTGATTGGCTGACGCCTGGTTGCCATGGAGAACGAAAGCGCTACTAGGGCTACTAGCGTGTGTCCGAGCAGGGCTCAGTTTGATCGGAAACGTCACAGAGCCTCCAAAAATGCCGCACTCGATGTAAACAATGGTAGGGAAGGACGAATTTGTCAATGACCTTCATGAAGTACACAAGGTACTTGTTTTGTATTTTTTCCAAACTTACAACTTTGAATTTGGGAATAATTTTATTTAATTTTTAAATTTAAATAAAATAATTTTAAAACCATAACGGTAGCCTAAGAAATTGTTGCTAAAAAATCAAAAGGTCATTATTTCCCTTTAAAGGGAAATAATGACATTTTTCCACAAAAATGGAGTTAGCACTTGAAATCGCCAGACGAAATCAAAATATATTGTAAATTCATCACATTTTGCATGAAAACTTTCCTACCGAAAGATATTTCACGTTAAAGTTGATAAGCGTTCCACACTTTTAACGACCGGTACTTGCAAGTACTTTTTGTCCTCATCAAACTGCGGGCTTTTCCCGTATTGTTTTTTTACGCAATGGAGTGGACAATATATTGTGCGTTCTGCTTATTGTGATTATATGCCCCGCGATCTTCTAAAACTAACAGCGATTGGAAAAAGTGGCAATAAAATCGGAAGCTCATCGATGCACATCAACGGCGCAACGGCATAGTTAGTGGTTGCGACCCTCAATTTGTGAAAATCGATTCATTTGTTTTCAACATTAGGAGTATTGTATAATTTGTATGTGGCTGTATATAACACTATGCTTTATATTATCATGAAAAATTAGAATTTCCCCCCAAAAATCTAACAAACAATACACAAAACTGGCAATTAAATCGGAAACTCATCGATGCACATCGACGGCGACCTATTTAGCGTCGGCGATGTTTACAAAGTCATTGTCATGCTTCTCGGCGCGCTTAACCATTTGTGGCGAGTTGTTCCTGATTAGTATACCCAAGTCCCGTAGCAGGCTTTGTTAATGACGTCACTGGTGCCATTCTTGTGTAGCATTTCCTAAATATAGCTGATTTTGAATTGAAAGCTAATTAAAGACTTATTCAAATTATTGTTTTTAAGTTTGAATTTTCTTGTTAATCATTATTAAAGGTATTTTATCACTGTATTTCATAGTAGTTGACACTTCAGAAACTTGTGACGTAATAATATTGTATCCAATATGCATTTCCCTCACCTTTTGCTATTGTGGCGCAGTGCCGAGTGCTTTGCGAATACTAGTTTTCCTGGGGTTCAATTCATTCCGCCCTTATTTTATTCGAGTTGGTATAGTTTGCATGTTGTTGTTATTCATGACTTATACTGATAGTCAGTCATGCATCACGGATGCTTCACGGATTGCTTCACGGATCAGAGCGCTGCTCGAAGGCACGCTAGTGGCGCTAGTAGCGCTTTCGTTCTCCATGGCAACCAGGCGTGAGCCAATGAAAAGCCAGAACGTATTCCCTTTCTGGCTTTTGATTGGCTGACGCCTGGTTGTCATGGAGAACGAAAGC
>JAXIVJ010008836.1:0-5000 GCA_036785665.1 Chirona hameri | reverse complement strand
GATGTTAATAGATACAGCTATTTTGAGTTGGTTTTCAAAACTAACCGCTATTGTCATTCGTGATACGTGTTTCCAACGATATTCGTGAGTAGTGGCTGATAGGACACCTGGGCGTGCTAGCTCCGGTCGGCTATTCCGGCCCTTCGTCGAAAATGTAAGTCAGCTTTGCATTTTACTCTCGGCGCGTTTAAAGGAAATAGTTCACCTTCAACATGGGATTTTGAACTGAAATAGCAGTTTTGTAGCCTGTGTTGAGAAATCCTTATCTGCAACTTTTCTTGGCTGAAAAGACTCTCCAGCCGAAGATATTTGACTTTTTGGCGAAAGAATGCGGCGCATATATGATATACCGTACCGTCTGCGAGTGCCAACACTGGTCTGAGCATGCGCAGACCAATAACGCACACCATAACCTTAATAATTTACGACCTTCTGTCCTGAATTGGCGCGATGTAGGACCATTTTTGAAAGAAAAAAAGAAACTGTATTAAAAAATATAATAAAATCGTGTTCTGAATTTTTTTCTTCCGAAGGTGAACTATTTCCTTTAATCTGTTCGTAACGGCAGCTGGTCAGGCCGGCACGGGGATAATTAAACAAACCATCGCCCGCGTCAGAAGAGCGCTGGGTGTGCCTGTTAGATGAAACACGGATGTTTTCGGACTGTACGGATGATCCACGCCTCCGAATGATTCCCAGGCGAACCGTTAAACTGTTTCGGCAGCAACCAGGCCATAATATATGAGAGCCGTATCTCCCACAGAAGTGGCCAACCAACAGCAGGAAAAAACTAACAAATCATTGATCGGTTCTGATTCAAGATAACACGTCAATTGGAGGGCTTAACCCGATTTGTGACAGGCTCCTGATTACCCAAATTTGTAATAGGGAGGGGGGGGGGGGGGGCGGATTACGCCCCCACCGAAGATCTCGAGATCCACCCGTCCGATTTTCCAAAATATCGAACGGTGTTTGATTCCCCTCACCACGATCTAAATTTCTAAAAATAAATACAAATCTTACATTTTGATAGGGGGCAACAGTGGGGGGGGGGGGGCAAAAATTGCAAATCTTATAGGTATTTGTGATCCAACACAGCTGTCATGTTTATCAACCGATTTTAACGCAACTAATGGGGATCGATAGAGATTGAATTGGAAATTAATGTATGGTGGTGACTTTTGAAAATGCAAAAATCATAGGCGTTTGCAGGTCACTTAATAGGGGTGAAGTAAATGCGTAATAAAATAGTTTTTTTTGATCTTTTTTCATCAATGAAATGGTGCGTTATTGTGACATTAGACAACACAGTTATCAAACATATTGTTTTCCATAGGCGTTGCCAGGTTAGTGAAAAAGGGAGGCCAAATAGAGAAAATATTAACCGCAGGCAAGTTGCTACCCCAGCAAAATATATAAGTTACTGATCGTAGATAGTTCCTTTTCGCATATTGTACTTCATCATAGGCGTATCCGGGATCCAAACTGGGAAGGCGCAAGAGCTTTTTATAGGTATATTATATAAAGACATAAATACATAAAAGAAAAGTGCAACAAAGAGCCTCTTGGGCCCATCCGAGGTTGCACCCCCCCCCCCCACCCCCACCCACCCCCCCTCCCCTCCACCAGTCTCGCCCCTTCAAATCACCTTACTCTACCTGCATAAAAGAAGGATAATCCCACGAGTATTTATGAACTAATCCCTTCTCTGTAAAGTATTTATCTAATCTAATTTTGAAGGAAGCAAGTGTCACTGCATCAGCGACATCCCCTGGTAGCATATTCCAATGTCCTACAACCCTTCTACTGAAAAATGACTGTCGTAGCCTAGTCCTACTTTGTTTCATAATGAGTTTATGCTGATGACCTCTACCTCGATTTTCCCTATTGAACTCAAACATACCCTTTAAATATCCAGAATGCTGACTATTTACAAATTTGAAGACTTCAATTAGATCTCCTCTTAGCCTTCTATATCTAAGTGAAAACATACCCAATTTCTTCAATCTATCTTCATAAGGTAAACTACCAAGACAATTAACCATTTTTGTTGCCCTTTTTTGAACTCTTTCTAACAACCAGCAATCTTTCTCATATGTTGGAGACCAGGCTTGTACACAATACTCCAAATGTGGTCTAACGTATGCACAATACAGTTTTGTTATTACCTTTTCACTCTTGTAGGAAACATTTCTGTTAATGGCCCCAAACATTCTAAGTGCCTTTTTCCTAGCTTCTACAACCTGGTCTGACGCTGATAGTCTATTGTTTACCACGACACCTAAATCTCTTTCCTTTTCAATCTGCTCCATTTTCTGCCCACCCATTTCATACCTATGTTTACTGCTAACCCGTCCAGCGTGCATAATCTTACATTTACTCAAATTGAATTTCATCTGCCATGCTTCAGACCACTCAACTAGCTTGTCCAGATCTGATTGAAAAAACATCCTGATCATGTTTTCCTCTAATAATCCTGACAACTTTTAGATCGTCTGCAAATTTCAAGACTTTGCTGTCTATACTGTTCTCAATTGCATTCACAAATATTATAAAAAGCAATGGGCCCAGGACTGAGCCCTGTGGAACCCCACTGAGAACCTCCTTCCATTGTGATTGGCACCCATTCAATATAACCCTTTGCTGGCGTCCTGAAAGCCACGTTTCTATCCAATCCAGAATCTTGCCCCTGATCCCATGAATTTTAAGTTGCAACCCCAGTCTTGTATGGGGGACTTTGTCAAATGCTTTACTGAAATCAAGAAAAGCTACATCTAGCTGTTTACCCTGATCAAAGCTATCTGTTGCAACATCCAAAAACTCCAGAAGATTAGTTAAACAAGAACGGCCCTTCCTAAAGCCATGCTGTGTATCCTTGATGAGTTCATTTTGCTCCAAGAATTCAACAATCTTATCTTTGATGATTGATTCAAGCACCTTGCAGACTAATGAGGTCAGACTAACCGGTCTATAGTTTTCCTCTTTACTTCTATCTCCCTTTTTATGAATAGGAACAACATTTGCTCTTTTCCAATCAAGTGGAATTTTACTATCTGCGAGTGATTTAGAAAATATTATGGCTAATGGAACCGACAACTCCCTTTCAGATTCTCTTAAAAGTCTAGCATGGATTTCATCAGGTCCTTCTGCCTTGTTAGGCCTTACTTTCTTTAGATATTCTAGAACAAGTTCACTACTTATGCCACCTAGCTCTCCTATAGTCTCCTCTGTCTCTAGCTCAGGCTGAAGTGCTGCAATACTACTCTGGTCCTCGATGGTAAAGACAGATTGAAACTGATCATTAAGCACTTCAACCATTTCACTGTCCTTGCTAACTAACACATCATCCACCTTAAATGGACCTATATTTTTGGAAACTGTACTGAACTTATAAAAACTGAAGAACTTCTTACTATCTGCATTACAATGTCTAGCTAAATCAAGTTCCTTTGCCCTTTTAGCTGCTCTGACCTTTTTCTTAACTGAATTTCTTGCATTCTGGTAGGCCTTCTGATTTATATCTAGTGAAGATCCCTTCAAAATGCCAAATGCATTTCTTTTAGCTTGTATAGCACTCCTTACTTCTGGGGTAAGCCAAACTGGTTTGCCCTTGGTTCTGTTACGTTTGTGCCTGAGGGGTGTATGCCGATTCTGAATTTGGCTTAATCTAGCTTTGAAAACATTGCAGGCCTCACATGCATCTAAACCTGCCAACTCAACGTTCCATTTTATCTGTGCGAGGTCATTTCTAATACCATCAAAATCAGCCCGGCTGAAGTTTGGAACCATAATAAGGTTATCTTTGGGCCTCATTTCTGATGAGATATTGAATTTAACCATATTGTGATCACTGGTTCCTAGACCTGCACAAATACTTATGTCACTAACTAGATCACTGTTGTCTGAGAATACAAGGTCTAGAATGGAGCAATGTCTGGTTGGCTCTGTTACAAACTGATGCATGAAAAGCTCCTCTTCAAAGATTTGTCTATACAACCTACACTCATTTGTTTCCTCTGCTATACTTTCGTATCCTCTTAAGTTAAAATCTCCCATAATAAGACACTGAGCCCGAAAGTTCCTACGTATTTCCTCACAAATATCTTGGTCTGTTTCAGCTTGGGAATTCCTTGGAAGATTCCCTGGTCTGTAAAATGCACCTATCCTCAACCTTCCTCTGTTTCCTGTACCAATTTTAATGTCAAGCCAGATTGATTCTACTTCTTTTACTTTACTAGAATCATCAACTCTAGTAGTGCAGTACAAGCTATTTACATATACAAACACTCCGCCCCCCTGCCGTGATTCTCTGCAGTATGAGAACATGTTATACCCTTGTAACTCGAAATCCTGTAGCCTATCCCTATTATACCCCTCACTAACCCATGTCTCGGTTACACAAATGATATCAGGCTTTTCAAGGGCAACATAACACTCAAACTCATCAAATTTACACCTAATACTTTGGGCATTCAGCAACACACATGTGATCTTATACTTTGAGCTGACTCTACTAATTCTGAGGGAATTATGATCTACTGTCCTATTCTGACATGAACTTCTACCAATGCTTACTTCCTGATGCCCTAGTACTAGCGTCCCTGAACCCCCCCCCCCCCCCCCTCCTACCTAGTTTCCCTGAATGACACTTCTGTAGGCATCTCCCAAAGCCCTTGCCCCCTCATCCGATAAGTGAAGCCCATCCTTCATATAGTACCTACGCCACTAGAACTGATCCCATAAGTCTACATAACTAAGCCCCATAGCTGAACATAAGTTCTGAACTGAGCTGTTCACAGACAGAGCTCTCCAGTACCACTCCTCACTGGCTCCACAGCGAGGGAGGATGCCAGTCACAATGACTGGTTTCCTGGACTCCTTCAACCTCTGCAGCAGGCTCCGGTACTCCGCTACTATTCTCACACTCTGCCTAGGTCCTATGTCGTTCACCCCACCTGTAGTATAACTGTCTCCGGGCTACTCCTACCAAGTTCTGCCTC
>JAXIVJ010008835.1:0-52500 GCA_036785665.1 Chirona hameri | reverse complement strand
TGCACCTGGTGCCGGTGGTGCCCCTGGTACACAGGCGCGTTGGTGCCCTTGGTTCACCGGCGCGGTAGTTCCCCTGGTGTCCCGGCGCGGTGGTGCCCCTTCACGGCCCGGGTGGGGGGTCATGACACCCGTGACCCTCCCCCACCTGGATCCGAAACTGCCCCTCAGGCGGTCAGAGTGCCCCTTCAGGCGGCCAGAGTGCCCTCTCAGGCGGACAGGGTGCCCACTCAGGCGGCCAGGAGTTGACCCCTCAGGCGGTCAGAGTGACCCTCAGGCGGCCAGTGTCCCCTCAAGTGGTCAGAGGGCCCTCTCAGGTCAGCAGAGGACCCCCTCAAGCCTTGCATTTTGTTGTTTTAGTACTACTTTACTTGCATTGTGTTTGAAAGTGGAGTGAAATTCGTTTCGAGTCACTTCGATCGCCTATTGGGACCCCTCGGGCCATTGGGGCCCCTTCGAGGGCTCAAGGGGGAGCCATGGCCCCTCCCCCCCTCTGGATCCTCCACTGGCACACCATATCTGCTCGGGTAGAGTTGCATTAACCCGGCATTGGCTGGGGTCTCACCCGAACGCCGTTGGCTGGGGGGGGGGGCGTTTTTCGCCCCCTCGTTATTTTCCGAACCAATAAACGCAACGAGACGCACAAGGCGGCACTCGAAAGCACTCAAAGAGGCACATCTAAAGCATACGCAACATTGTCAAAATGATGTCACATGTCAGGTCACGGTCAGGTCAAAGGTCAAAATTGAGATATTTGAGTTTTTGGGCCATACTTTCCAACCAAAGCCTTAGATTGAGACTATTATCTTACAAAGTGCTCTCAAAGGTATAATTCATCTCCTCGCGTAAGGAAAAGGGAAATTGTAAGCAAAAGGTCAAGGTCAAGATCAGGTCAAATAAGGTCACTATTGGGAAGATGGTCTACGAAAGTCATGCGACACATGTTTTATGGGGTATTTTACACGTATAATTCGACAGTAGCAGCCATTTTTTTTACAACCTGACACCATATAAGGTCAAATAAGGTCAAAATTTCAAATGAATAAATATAAATAGTAAATGCATGTTCCTAGACCAGCTTTGTCTCAGAAATACAGTACTGGCATTCATTTGTCTTTATCTGGTCATTCAAATTCAAAAAACGAAATGATAAAATAATGACGTCATGAGTTACTACATACTTAGTGAGCCATAAATCAGTCAAAAATAAAGATATTGCTTTGAAATTTGGTTTGGGTATTTTCCATATGTGGTTTTCCTACATATATTCCCGGTATTTTGCAAATATTTGAAAATATTGATTTTGAGGGATTTATTTTTAAATCGTGCTTTTTTTGGGTCAAAAACCAAAAGGTTTACAAATCCGAGATAGCCATGTTCTAGCCTTTGGCATTTGCTATCTTTTGATGTTTATGTATTGCATTTTGTTTAACAATGGCCTTTGTACGGGCCTGTTAACACGCGCATGGCCAGGGGGTTGATTTCCGCCCCTCCGGTTTTTCCTGAATAGGAAAAATGGCGTCGTGCAGCGCCGCCAAATTTGGCACAGCTGTTTGGACATCAATTACCCACATATACTGATTTTGTTTACCTCAGGTCATCTCAGGTCAGGCCACCAGGCCAGGTCACGTGACCCAACCTCCAACAAGTGTGTGGTCATACCACAGCCACAGTTGTCAGCAGATCGATTTCAAAATTACAGGATTTCATAAGGCCATAGGTACCTACAATTCTTTAATCTCGGATTTTTTTTATATCGGTTGACCTTAGGTCGGGTCAATTTCGTGACCTCCCCATTATAAGTCAATGGCAAAATATGAAAATGCTTCCTATTCCGAGGATACGCATGATAGCAGCCCAATTTCTTCTGGATCATGTTATCATAAGCCATTCATGATTACCCAGGTGCAATTTTTGTTCAGTGACCCCTACAGGGTCAGCCGAGGTCATCCGAGGTTCACCAACACATTTTGTTGTATATAACTCTCGAAAGAATGAAGATAGAGAAGTGAAACCGGTACTAATGTGTTTGTCTCATTGAGACACGTCGCCCAATATGCAACTTGACCTACTTGGGTTACCACTTAACTTATTACCCTATCGTTATTAGGTAAAATGTTATTTTCGAAAAACAGCTTTGCCAAAAAATAGCCCTTTTGACCTTTGATGACTTCTGGAGCCTAAACTGTTGTCCTGAGATAAAATATGAGGACACCTCGGAGATTGCATTTTTGTAAGAGCTTTCCATTGTTGTTGTTTTCGTTTGTTCCTAGCTATCATAGTTCCTGAGATATCTGGGGGTTTCTGGAGCAAGTCCTAAAACTGTAAAATCTGATCTTTGATGACCTCTAGCGACCTCAATATTGACTTGAAATAAGAAAGACTGATATACTTTGATATAAGTTTTCTTGAGCTATCTAATGCCGTTTTCCGCTTGTCGCTTACGTTGCGCGGTTTTTGAGATCTTAGGGGGCTGAAATCAATCAGTTTTGTGAAATCAACCGGCCGTTCGTGTTTGGCGCAGACCCCCGGCCGTGCGCGTGTTAAAGTTTAGCTGATTTTTGCGTCAAACTCGTGTGTAGTGACGTCACTAAATGTGATATATCTCGATTTTGTATCGACGAAATTGCTTCATTTGTGCACAGAAGATGTCGAATTGATGTAGAAGAAGGTTCTTGGAGTTTCGCGTTGATAGCGCTGTTCGTTTTTTAGCTATTGCGAAAATCCCTAAGGGGGGGGGGGCATTTTTCGCTCCCCACCAGCCAATGGTGGGTTAAGAATGCAGCTACAAGTTGCAACATTCATTGATCTGAAAATTCCACAGATCTGCGGACGTTAACATGTGTTAGATTGTCGTCTCACTCAGCTTCGTCGCTCAAAATCAGCTTTATATTACTGGTGGTTGTTTCGTTTTACCACATGCCGCGATATCCTTTTAACATTAGTACGTGCTTTTGGGAAATGACTTTGGACCGCTGCTGCTAATGTTAAAAGTATTTTGGAAACGATTTGGACCGTGGTCATTTTGATTTTACCCACATGCCGAGATATCCTTTCAACATTAGCACGTGCTATTGGGAAAAGCTTTCGGCCCGCTGCTGGCTAATGTTAAAGGTATTTGGGGAAACGATTTTGACCTAGGTCATTTTGATTTTCCCAGACAATTATTTAACAGAATATTGAGAGCGGAAGTGCCAGAACAGAAGCGCATACGACAATATGCCATAGCAGAGCATTTGTTGAACACATTTTCAGACTCTGGTGCTTTTGATACAAAAAGCGCGTTTATATATGTCGTGTTATTCAATATGTCGCGTTTCCAATCAAAATACAGGTGGGTCATTGCGAATTTATAGTCTTCTCTTCTGGAGTATTTTTTTCATCTCCGGATACGTCAAAGCCTAAATATGGAGGAAAGAATATCCTTTTAAATTGGCCATCATCCTTCATGCTGTATGACTTACTTTACTCTTTAATTATCTTTGATTTATGTTGTTACGGAACGTTAGCGGCATGCGGTAAATAGCTTCCCACCCTTGTGCTTGGCAAATTATACAATATTCACCCTCGTTTTGTTTTTGCTTCGTGAGGGCCCGCCATAAAAAACTCGGTGAATATTTCATAATTTTCCAGCACCGGACGGGTAATGTATAATATAATATAATATATATAATATATATATATATATATATATATATATATATATATATATATATAATATATATATATATATATATATATATATATATATATATATATATATATATATATATATTATATATATATCGTGCACTAATGCAGTGAATGTTGATTATTCAGTCACATAGAGATCAAGTTAGTACTTGGTCAGTGCAAGCCTTGCAATGACTAAATTTCTGGGATTCTGAGTCCTTTGCCAGACAAATCATATTGCATGGACCCCAACCATTACCATTCCGCACTACTAAAGCACACCGGCGGTGTCATATTTCCCAGTTCACCAGCAGCGCAAAATATTGGAAAATGGTTTATTTCACTTGAACGCCACCAGCGCAGTTTTTGACGTTCTCTGACCTTTTTTCCGGCTGTTACCGACAGAAGGTTATTCCGATGGGGATAAATAGAGAGCGCCAAATCGAGTCAGACATCACTTCAGAAGGCAATACCGTGTGATTCACGCTGATTCCATTGGGCTGGTAGCCCAATGGAATCAGCGTGAATCACACAGACTCGGGAGACTCGCACTGACTTACTTACAACATATCAGCACAGCTTGTTGACAGAAAGCCGTGCATGTAAATTGCATTGTCTCAAAACAGCAGACAACCGATAGGTTAAAGGGAGTGTGCCTACTGTTTTGGAATGCCAAAAATATTTGTCATATGGTAAGTAGCTTGTCATATGGTAAGTAGCTATTGGTTTGATTGTTGTATATGATGAAATCCACATCTGGATTGTACAAAAAATAAGCAAAAAAAACAATTAAGTGAAATTTCAACTAAAGGGGCTTTAGTTGAAATTTCACTTATATTGTTTTTTTTGCTTATTTTTTGTTTCGATATCTATAAAACGATCGTCACTATGGTGATGTTATGTACAACGACGCACATAAGACAATACAATTACGGTCACATCATGCAAGATAGAAAGGCATGTTTTGCACAGCACGTTCTTGCTACTGTGAACTTTATTATGTGCAAGTTTCGTAGCTCTAAATTGAGATCTTCTTCAAAAAATAGCCATCGGCCATCATCGAAACGGCCATCATCGAAAAACATGATGGCCGTCCAGTTTCTGTTCGGCTGCTGCTGTCAGCGTGCACGAGCTGTTTGGTTGAATTGCTATTGGCCGGCGCTAACAATATGCTAGCAGTTTAATCGAAAGTTGCAGTGCTTCTAGTAGCGGAAGCCCTATGGAGTCTACCCGATAACCTTTTGCTCCCAGCAAGTTCCTGGAGTCTTTGGAATATCTCAGCAACTAGGGCGAATCTGGAGAAACGAAGTCATGGGTCAATTCAGAAAATTATGTTCTATAGACCAGTGTCAATAACCCCAAATAAGCGATGTGAGTAGGCACACTCTCTTTAAGAGTAATTATCTATCAGTTTTCATAAAGGAAGGCATGATAACAGACTAGTTACAGCTCCAGTGTCCCACATAGGCAGTCCAGTACCTATGAAGTTGCCAGTTTGTAATTAATAGTAATTAATAGGTGCTGGGCAGACGTATCTATATTAGTTACATTAGTTATATGCACGAGTTAGCGTTCGTCTTTTACAACAAGTAATATTTTCTTCATAATTTCAGAAAATGGCCATTCGTCAAGAAGATGGCAATGTGGACATACCGCGGTTTGCCGAGATGAACAACCTCACTGCTGGCCATGTAAGTATGTATATGAACAATGTGGATACGATCATATCGAAAGTATGCATTTCGTTTTGTGTATGCACGATATAGTGAATTTAGTCTTGCCGATGGTTTGCTTAGAGGGAAATTATGACCTTTTCCCACAAAAATGAAGTTAGCACTTGAAATCGACAGACGAGGCCAAAATATGATGTAAATTCATCGCATTTTGCATATAAAAATTCCTTCCGAGAGAAATTTCAAGTTAAACTTGATAAGCGTTCCACACTTTTAACGACCGGTACTTGCAAGTACTTCTCGGTTTCCATCAAATTCCGGGCTTTTCCCGCATTGCTTTTTTACGCAATGGTGTGGAAAATATATTTTGCGTTCTGCTTGTGATTATATGCCCGCCCATCCTTTACAATTAACAACCATTGAATAAAAAGGTAGCCAGATTAGCAGATAACTTTTGCACCCAACGGCGGCCTAGTTAGTGGTTGAGACCCTCAATTTGTGCAAATTGTTTAATTTATTTTCAACATTAGGAGTTTTTGTATAGTTGTGTATCTGGCTATATATAACACTATGCTTTAGCTTATCATGATAAATAACCATTTTTCAAGAATAATAGCAATCATTGGAAAAACTGGCAATTGAAATCGGAAGTTCACTCTTGCACCCAACGGCGACCTATTTAGTGTCGGCGATTTGTTTAGAAGTGCCCATTCAACAACGTTGAACAGATTGATACAAAAGCGCCAGATGTGTCGCTTTCCAATAGTGGAGGAAAAATACCGATTATGAACTCCTTAAGAAGTATATGTACATACTGTACTTGCTTTTTATTTTTTTCTCTCCAAACTTCCAACTTTGAATAAGGAAATAATTGTATTAAATTCCTAAATTTAGATCACATCATTTGAATACCATAACGGTAGCCGAATAAATTGTTGCTAACAAAATTAAAGGTCATTGTTTCCCTTTAAGAATGGCTTAAGAATGTATTAAGATTGTCAGGTATTTATAGCAAAGCCGTTTGCCGGTACGTAGTCCAAAATCTCAACCGAACACTGAAAACACGTCTTGAGACCTTTTTCTAGAAGAGTTTCGATAAGAGTCCATTGCGTTTTTTTTAGATAACCCAAACGAGAACGTGCTTGTCTACAGACACGCATTGGAGAACCTTCAGCAGAGATGAGAGTCTACGCCGTGGTTTTAGAGAACCTAATCGAGAACATATTTGTGTCCGGGCATGCGTTGGAGAACCTTCAGCAGATGACAACCATAACATTTGGGTTTCGGAGACGGAAAGAGCACCGCCGCGGTTCTCAAAAGTTCCCGGATATAGCCCACTATTCGAAGCCACCATCTCTACTATCCACTAGGACGTCTAAAAATGACAACGTTTTGTCGATGCTCTTTTCAAAAGTGAAACGTAAAACAGAGTTGTTCTCCAGACTAGCTATCAAGCTTTGTAAATGTTCATTGCTCCACACTTCTACAAAAATGTCATCTACATACCTGCAGTAGGTCGAAGGCGCAAGATTTCTAAATTCTGCTGGACGCCAGGAATTGCTTGATCGGGTGGTGGTGGCAGGGCCTGTGCAACAAGCTATGCTTAGCGCGGGGCCTGAACTCGAAAATCCATCCATTCAAAACATTGGGACTATTTATTTTTATATTTTTAAATAATTTAAAAAATGTTGTCATGAGATCTGAAAAATGAATTGCTTAGATATAGTATATGCTAATGTGTCAAAACTACATGACATATCTAAAGTCAGAATATTATATATGGTAAAAGTTCATGGGCATTTATATCTCGGCAGAGCGTGCGCTAATGATGCCGAAGCAATGATTATTGAATTTAATTAATCAGCAGTCGTGGTAGTCGCGCACACTACTTTCGGGACTTCTATTTCTATTTCTCGGGCATTTCTATCTCGGCAGAGCGTGCGATAATGATGCCGAAGCCAATGATTATTGAATTGAATTAATCAGCAGTCGTGGTAGTCGCGCACACTACTTTCGGGACATAACATCGCCGGAGGCAAACAAGGTGTAATCGGATAGCACATTAAGCAATGGTGAAGCTTTCATGGGTTCTCATTTCCTGACACTGGATACACCGCAACGGTGATCCAGACTTTCACCGAAAGAATATCAGAAGGGTTCTCCGAGATTATACGGGGTGATCTGGTAATCACCCCCAAACCTCTAGAAGTTCTCCATTGATATGGTTGTGAAATCTTAGTTCGAGAACCTTTAAGAAAGGTTCTCAGATGGGAATGTACTGACATGTGGTGGTCGCGCAAGAGCCCATGAGGCTCTCGAAGACCAGGCAAAGTTCTCATTGTTTTTCAGTGAACGTACACATTTCCAGGGAGTCTAAATAACCAATTTATCCATGCAAAAATACCAAAAGCTGAAAACCACACACCACGCCACCACTGCACTGGCACAACAGAGTTGTGCAAAGCGAAAGCAAGGCGCAGTGTGCTTTAGCGCAGTCAGGCGTGACCTAATTATGCCCTGCTTCATATATACTGAATGCGTAGCTTTGTCATAGTCACGCACGGTGAGGATTAATAATGATGATATGAATTAGGTAACAAATTACCTGCCAAGTAGAAGCCGTTATTAATGGAAATAACTTATATCAAATGAGGTACACACAACGAACATTATTATCAGCAACGAGCCGGGAACTGTCCAACAGGTAACCGTTCAACGTGCAGGAGTTACTCGATGCTATTTTTCTAACACATGTAAGTTGAGGGATATGGTGTACCTATGTTTTGTGTGAGAGGTTTATAGAATATGTTACGTTGTTTCAGGGAGGCGAGGTTTTGTTCGCCACCGATGACTGGTTCGCTGCCGCTGAAAATCTCACCAAGGTATTGGCGGATGTCTTAGCTAGTCCCGAAACATGGAATCGTGCTGCAGTAACATACAATATGCACTACTCACAAATTACATTTCGCACAATATTTACTAATGTTCGATACTGGGGTGAAAATCTCCCTTACCCTTACCCTTACCCTTACCACCTTTGCTGATCGCTTTTGTTGGCTGTTTGGGCTGTTCTCGTTCTCGCGTAACCGCACTGGACGATGCAAAATCTTGATACTAAATTTAGTTGAATACTTGTAAAATTGACTACATATGGTGTTAAAAATGATATATTTAAATACAACATGGGGTGGATATCAATAGAAGGAAGTCTGAATTTATATGAGTCTCCAAGTCCAGCTCGCGTAACATTTTTTTTAACGTTTGATGGCTTATAAAAAGGCGAAGTTATAGATAGGTAGGTAATGGTAAAGCGTATATTCAAAACACATCGCTCAAGCATGCAACAATAACTTACAGATTTATGCAGCTTTCATTACCATTTCCTGATATATTGTTTTTCCGTTCTCTTACGTTCTCGCTACAAATATGAAAATAATGTGAAGTGGCCCATCGAATAGATAATGACAAATAGGCCACATACCGGAACCGTTGGCCAAATGGTCAGTGAATGCTGGGGTCTGTGGGTGGTAATGCAAACAGATGATACAGGTTCACACTTCACATAATAATGATTAACTCCCTAATGCATCTTTTGAATGAAGTGTTTACCTACTGCTACTTCAAACATACTCATTTCGCCGATAATGGTCCTTGTTAATCACCCTGGGGAATTTAAGTATTTTATCATAGACCATTTCGTCATCTAAGGGTAGGTATTAGTGGTGTCAATCGGTTACCGAAATTTTGGTAACCGAAAAAAATGTTGTGACCGATTTGGTAATCGGTCGGTCAGGCTTATCAATTTTTGAACACATTTCGGTCAGCCTAATCTTAAACAATTCACTTTTTTTGTCACACGTTTACACATTATATCCAGCGAATTTGCTCCAAATTCAATTAATTAATGAATATACTAAATAGAACACATCATTATTATATCAGGATTGAAGATATTGCTCACAAGAGGAAGTGAGGTCCTTAAAAATGAGTATTGTATACCATCTTAAGTAGCAAGCACAAACCAGCAACCAGTATGCCCCTCCAACTTTGGCCAGATAAAATGTATTTCTTCCTATGTATGTATTTATGTAATATGCAGTATGCTGCAAATTCATATGAAATGATTGAGGTCACATTTTTCCATCCTGTTTTCAATGTGCTTTCGGTCTTGCTTGCAGCATCCACTAGTTTGCATTGTAAATGTATTTGGTTCCCTGTTTCACAATTATTCATAATATTTTCATATATTATTAATTTCAGTCTTTTTGGAAAATGTACATGTGTTTTATGATGTTAAACAAAGCATTTTTTACAGTGTGCTATCTACATAAATAAGTATAAAATGTGAAAATCGGTCAAATTTTAGACATTTTTGGCTTCAACCCAAATCGGTCGGTATTCGGTCAACCGAGATTCCTTCCATTCGGTATCGGTTTGGAATCAGTCAGGTTTTTTTCGAAAATGACAACACTAGTAGGTATGTCAAAGGGACAAAAGGGCAATTAAGAATTCAATTTACAGTGAAACTCAAAATGAGGATGACCTTCGCGTGAAACAGCACCCAGTTAACGCTGTACCTTAACGGTCGTTTAATGCATATAACGTTTAAATGTACGGTGTGCGGATGTCTAAATACTTGGAGAAACGGCTGGTATTTGTCCAATGTGGTCCGAAACTACAGCTGAACGCTGTGTCCTGTCGGTGCTGACTGCCGTTGCTGAACAGTGGTCCACGTTCTGACGTCAGCGGTCACCCTGTCCTGTCCGGCGAGCACTCACTCGGTCCGAGGGGGCGGGCACTCACTCGGTCTGGTCCGGCGGACACTCACTCGGTCCGGTACGGCGGGCACTCACTCTGTCCGGTCCGGCGGGCACTCACTCGGTCCGGTCCGGCGGCACTCATTCTGTCCGGTCTGGCGGGCACTCTGTCCGGTCCGGCGGGCACTCACTCGGTCCGGTCCGGCGGACACTCACTCGGTCCGGCGGGCACTCACTCGGTCCGGTCCGGCGGGCACTCACTCTGTCCGGTCCGGCGGGCACTCACTCGGTTCGGTCCGGCGGGCACTCACTCGGTCCGGTCCGGCGGGCACTCGCTCGGTCCGGTCCGGCGGGCACTCACTCGGTCCGGTCTGGCGGGCACTCTGTCCGGTCCGGCGGGCACTCACTCGGTCCGGTCCGGCGGATACTCACTCGGTCCGGCGGGCACTTACTCGGTCCGGTCCGGCGGGCACTCACTCTGTCCGGTCCGGCGGGCACTCACTCGGTCCGGTCCGGCGGGCACTCACTCGGTCCGGTCCGGCGGGCACTCATTCGGTCCGGTCCGGCGGCACTCACTCGGTCCGGTCTGGCGGGGCACTCACTCTGTCCGGTCCGGCGGGCACTCACTCGGTCCGGTCCGGCGGGCACTCACTCTGTCCGGTCCGGCGGGCACTCACTCGGTCCGGTCCGGCGGGCACTCACTCGGTCCGGTCCGGCGGGCACTCACTCGGTCCAGTCCGGCGGGCACTCACTCTGTCCGGTCCGGCGGGCACTCACTCGGTCCGGTCCGGCGGGCACTCATTCGGTCCGGTCCGGCGGCACTCACTCGGTCCGGTCCGGCGGGCACTCACTCTGTCCGGTCCGGCGGGCACTCACTCGGTCCGGTCCGGCGGGCACTCACTAGGTCCGATCCGGCGGGCACTCACTCGGTCCAGCGGGCGGCAGGACGCCTTGGACTACATCTCGGCCGCCGCCCTGGCCGTCCCCAGCTGAACGGTCACGCGCCTGAACCATTCGAGGCCGAACAGGCCGCGGCCTGCAGTACTGGCTAATGGATTGTAACGGCCGGTAGATTGGGTGTTATCACGTTGCTGAACAGCCGAACTGTTTCTGGACATTTCAGATGAAAAACACATTAGCCCGGCCGCTTTATCTTTATACGTAAGACAACTTTCCCTCGTGTGGCCTACCACGGTTTACATGCGTATCTTACCAGCTCCAAGGCAATGATGGCAATACCCTTGCTTATAATTCCAACTAAAACAAAACACACATACATACGAGTGATTGGAAGGCCTTATTTTAATCTAAAAATTCATATTTTGAAACTTATTTAAGCAATAAACTAAGCAATAAACGCGAAACGTCGGGTAATTAATCGTTTTTAGCTTAAAATAAGTTTCAAAACATGAATTTGTATATTAAAATAAGGACTTCCAATCACTTGTTTTACATTTGTCACATAAATACTGTTATACATACATACATACATACATACATACATACATACATACATACATACATACATACATACATACATACATACATACATACATACATACATACATACATACACACACACACACACACACATACATACATACATACATACATACATACATACATACATACATACATACATACATACATACATACATACATACATACATACATACATACATACATACATACATACATACATACATACATACATACATACATACATACATACATACATACATACATACATACATACATACATACATACATACATACATACATACATACATACATACATACATACATACATACATACATACATACATACATACATACATACATACATACATACATACATACATACATACATACATACATACATACATACATACATACATACATACATACATACATACATACATACATACATACATACATACATACATACATACATACATACATACATACATACATACATACATACATACATACATACATACATACATACATACATACATACATACATACATACATACATACATACATACATACATACATACATACATACATACATACATACATACATACATACATACATACATACATACATACATACATACATACATACATACATACATACATACATACATACATACATACATACATACATACATACATACATACATACATACATACATACATACATACATACATACATACATACATACATACATACATACATACATACATACATACATACATACATACATACATACATACATACATACATACATACATAAAGACATAAATAAATAAATAAATACGTAAATAAATAAATCAATAGATACATAAATACATACATACGTAGATACAGAAATAGCGAAATATATATTTTTTTTAAATACATTAATACATACATACATAAATACATAAATACATAAATACATAAATACATAAATACATACATAAATACATAAATGCATAAATACATGAATAAATACATTAATGAATACATAAATACATAAATCCATAAATCCATAAAAAATACATCAATAAATACATAAAAAATACACAAATAAATACATAAATAAAAAATACATAAATAAATACATAAATAAATACATTAATGAATACATAAATAAATACATACATAAATACATAAATAAATACATAAATAAATACATAAATACATATATAAATCAATACATAAATCAATACATAAATAAATGCATAAATAAATACATAAAAAAATACATAAATAAATACATAAATAAATACTTAAATAAATACATAAATAAATACATAAATAAATACATAAATAAATGCATAAATAAATGCATAAATAAATACATAAATAAATACATAAATAAATGCATAAATAAATACATAAATAAATACATAAATAAATAAATAAATAAATACCTAAATCAATACATAAATAAATACATATATTTAAAATGGGCAATACATACTTGCGCAGTACCCTATACAATCTCAGAAAACGCACTTATATATGCAATTGAGCACATAACCATCCGCAAGTCACCATAGTGTATGCACAACACAACAAAAGGCCTTACTCTGCTACCGTCTGACCTTAGGTCACAAAATCACGTGAAAAACACTGTTTAGGCCAACAATTTCGGTACCGCATAACTCCTACGCTAATTGAAGTAGACGAGTCATCCCATTGACATAATTTTCGCATTAGCACATAGATGGTGCACAAGTCACAACTGCATATTTAATCCGAAAATGTCACCGTTTGACCTCAGGTAACGTCCACATTTTTCGAAGTCAGAGGTCAAACGAGGTCAAATGATTTACCTCAGCGAGAAATGCTTTTAGGTTTCGAATACACTCATAGACACCAACATTTCGTATAAGTTTGAATGCCATCCAGGGGCGGATCCAGGGGGCAACGGGCCTAGCAGCCCCCCCCCCCTCAAGCTCGTGTATTAGGGGAGCGTCCACGCAGGGGCTATTCTGCACCCAGTCAATGTGTACAAGGAAGGCACAACATACGCGATAAGTTTGATACGAGTTGGATAAAGTTTAGCAACTTGCTCAATGTAAAAAGTTGTTCAAAATGATCATCCGTGCCAGTAGCATATTATGTTAATCAAAAGCTAGGCTAGTAGGCTAGTTGCAAAAGTTAGCTAAATAATATTTGTCTTTTCTTTTGATTAAGATAATATATAACTAGCACAAATTATCATTTATAACAATTTTTTACAACATACGCGATTCACGTTTCACAAGCATATGGATACACTTACCCTCGCCCTACGGGGGAGGGCCTGACAGCCCCTCCCCCTGAGGTTTTTCTTGAATAACTTTTGACACATGTGGCGCCTCTTGCTGAAATTGTTAGTAGCTGAGTTTACAACAATATTACGTAAGCTGTAACAATTTAATTGAAATTGGTGAAGAATTTTGTGAGAAAAAAAATCATGTTTTGTTGGCGTCATGTTGGTGGAAAAACGATACATATTTGAAAAATCGTAGAAAACAGAGTTTTAAAGCAAATTGCAAACGTAATTCACCGAAGATGCAAAATTATATTTTCCTTAAAATGGCAAACTCGGATTTTACTAATTTTAGTATTTTGACCCCTAATTTTTATTATTTTTAAATCACCACAAAATCAAAATTTTCAAAGATGTTAAACAACCGGAACATATGTGAGAGAACTGAGTATGGAAAATACCCAAACCACATTTCAAAGCAATATCTCTATTTTTGACTAAGTGATGGCTCTCTAAGTGTAAGAAACTCATGACGTCATTTTCTTAAAATAACATTTTTTGACTTTTTTTGACAAGATACGAACAAATAATTACCTTTCCTGTATTTCTGAGCCAAAACTGGTCTAGGAACATGCCTTTTTATTTACATTTATAAATTTCTTATTTTGAGGTTATCTGACGAGCAAAATCGCTGTTCTGGACGTGGTCGAGCCGAGGTCATTCACTTGACCTGGAAGGTCACCCGTTGATCTGAGACCTAAAAATCAAATACTGTTAGATTCTTCTCATGACAGGCAACATGCTAGTTCTTACTGCATTGCTCTAAATTGCTTGGTTCGGAAGTTAACTAGGGGGCTGTCAGCCCCCCCCCCCCCGTAGGGCGAAGGTGAAAAAAAACTCCCGTAGGGCGAGGGTTAAGTTAGAAAGAACGCAGTCACAGAGGTCAGGGTTTTAAGATGGACAAGAAGGCACGGCACGAGGGGGCGTGGGTGTCCGTTTGGGGCAGCATGTTCTAGGCGGCGTCCGCGCGGTAGGGGAATTGCCGCTGGGTGGCGGTCAGCCGGACGCGCGGGAGGTGTAGTGAGCCGACACCGTTCGCGGAGGCTCAGGTACTACGCAGGGGCAGGCCTCCTCTCGTGTTATACAAAGCGAACGCAGTGTGGAGGGTGAATCACCTTCGTGTAGTGCTCGGTACACGTTTACACAGTGGTGGCAGCGCACCATCTCGGGCACACTGACCCATCGCAGCGTCTCCAGGGCCGGCGAAATGGGATCGTAGCGACGAACACCAGTGACAAGCCTAGCGGCAAAGCGGACAACTTTCTGTACCCTGTTCAGATGGCAGTCGACGGCGCC
Source organism: Chirona hameri (assembly GCA_036785665.1). Lineage (NCBI taxonomy): Eukaryota > Metazoa > Arthropoda > Thecostraca > Balanomorpha > Balanidae > Chirona > Chirona hameri. The sequence goes on along the minus strand of JAXIVJ010008835.1, from coordinate 37,296 downwards.
TCCCCACACAGACAAACCTTATTACGAGCGAGAGCGTCGCTCGTCCTTCCGTAGTTACGAGCGAGCGCTTCGCGCTCGCTCGTCTTTCCGTGGTATATGGGAAAAATCTGATTATGAGCGGCCCGGCACGACCCGGCCCGACCCGGCCCGACCCGGCCCGACCCGACCCGACCCGACCCGTGGCGACGCTTTTCAGAAGCTCATATATCTGCAACCACACGTCCGATTGACAGGCGGACTTCTTTGCTGGGCAGCCCCATCCAACCTACCCTGTTTGAGATGGGTGCTGACTCATCTGGGTGACTACCACTGCGCGTGGCGCGTGCCGCGTGAGGGGTGTTAAAAAGTGTTTTCTCGCAAAAACTCTGCAACGGCTGAGCCGATTGTGTTCAAATTTGGTGTGTGGTTAGGGACCTCTCAGCCCCCACTTTCACACAAGTCAAAGGTGGGTGCCTCTGCACGTGCGCACGTGCGCATCTTTTTTATATCTCAGAAACTACGCGCGCTGTGGCACCACCTCTATCAAAACACACCATTCCAAAAACAAAATTGATTTGATGGACCTATCCAATGGTGAAACGGTGAAACCCCAATCTCAATCGGAGCAGTGGTTGCAAAGTTATTAGCTTCCGAAAAAGCGTCTGTATGGCCGGGCCGGGTCAAATGTAAATTTGTCTAGTATATGGGAAAAATATGAATATGAGCGGCCCGGCCCGACCCGACCCGGCCCGTGGTGACGCTTTTGAGAAGCTCATATATCTGCAACCGCACGTCTGATTGACAAGCGGGTTTCTTTGCTGAGTAACCCCATCTACCTACACTGTTTGAGACCAGTGCCGACTCATGTCGGTCACTACCACTGCGCGTGGCGCGCGCCGCGTGAGGGGTGTTGAAAAGTGTTTTCTCGTAAAAACTCCGCAACGGCTGGGCCGATTGTGTTCAAATTTGGTGTGTGGTTAGGGACCTCTCAGCCGCCACTTTCCCACAAGTCAGGGGTGGGGTGCCTCTGCACGTGCACACGTGCACACCCCTATTATATATCTCAGGAACGGCTGAGCGGATTGTGTTCAAATTTGGTGTGTGGTTAGGGACTTCTCCGCCGCCGCCTTCCCACAAGTCATGGGGGGGGGGGGGGTCTGCACGTGCGCACGTGCACACCCCTATTCTATATCTCAGGAACAGCTGAGCCGATTGTGTTCAAATTTGGTGTGTGGTTAGGGACCCCTCAGCCGCCTCTTTCCCACAAGTCAGGGGTGGGGTGCTTCTGTACGTGCGCACGTGCACACCCCTATTCTATATCTCAGGAACGGCTGAGCCGATTGTGCTCAAATTTGGTGTGGTTAAGGACCCCTCCGCCGCCGCCTTCCCACAAGTCATGGGGGGGGGGGGGGGGGGTCTGCACGTGCGCACGTGCACACCCCTATTCTATATCTCAGGAACAGCTGAGCCGATTGTGTTCAAATTTGGTGTGTGGTTAGGGACCCCTCAGCCGCCTCTTTCCCACAAGTCAGGTACGGGATGTCTCTGCATGTGCGCACGTGCGCACCCTTTTTGTGTGTCTCAGAAACTACTTGCCCGATCGAGTTGAAATTCACCATACATTTCGTTCACGCTCGCTCGTTCATCGCCAACTACAGCGCTTTACTGGTTGTATATGTGGGAAAACGTGGACACAGACAAGAAGATTCAGAATATCATGGTTCAGATGGTGGCGAATGTTAAACAGGCATTTTAAACTGGTCGAGGAGTAGTACATCCAGCACCAGACTGGTTATTTATTTGACACGGATTGAATCGATTGGAATCGTTCTATCACAATTCCTTGAATCAAACAATAATTGATTCACCACCTGATCTTTTGATTCATGAATCGTGATTGAATCAAAACCCGCATCAAATCAAGGCAGATTGAATCAAAAGATTTGACGATTCTTAACGATTCAAGTACACTGGTGAATTTTGCAAATACATGCAGTCCCAGTGGCTACATTCATTTATACTGAAATAGTATTGCTGTAACAATGGTTTAATGATCATATAATTATATATGTATGTTTCCATTTGTATTGATTTGACATAAATTCACGGTTCCCCACATATATTTAAATGTTGAATCAAACGTGAATCGATTACAATATTTGTTTTGTTTCTTTGAATCGGAAAGAATCAATTTTCAAAATTTTATCCGTGAATCGTATGGTGATTGAATCATTCAGATTACAAAATGAATCATGATTGAATCGTTCCAAAAAGTTGAATCAATAGCCAGTCTGCCCATCACCTTCACTGTGGTTGATGGGTGAATGGTTGTGCCAGAGATGCTGATATGAAAATTACCGGTTTTTTTAATGGATTATTTTGTGCCGATCAGTGTGAAGTCCGTCTTCTCAGGGTTCATTTTCAGACTATTGGCTTGAAACCACATTTGAAGGCACCAGATGGACTCCTTGACACGAGACTTGAGGTGGGATAAGCCGGTGACGTCAGGTGGGGAGCTGTCAAGGAGCTGAGTGTCATCGGCGTAGGATAGGAGGCGGTCATGGGGAAGGAAGCAGGAGAGGTCGTTGATGAAGATCAGGAAAAGGATTGAGCCAACCAGAGATCCCTGGGGCACACCGTGTGACAACGGCAGCGGGTCGAGCTGCTACTGCCAACCACCTGTCTCCGATCGCGCAGGTAGCTCCTAAACCACTCGGAGGCTCCACCACACCATTCCAGCTTCTCCAGAAGGACGCCATGATCGACGCTGTCGAATGCCTTGCTGAGGTCGATCGTCGTGAGCGACGCAACGTGACCATTATAGACGGTCCTTGCGAGCCACTCGACAGAGTCAATCAGGGCGTCCTCGGTGGAGTGACACGGCCGGTACGCGTACTGGGTCGGTGTAAGCACGTGGTGTTTGAGCAGGTGTGACGGCAGTTGAAGACAGACGACTTGTTCGGTAATTTTTGCAAGCACGGAGAGAATGGAGATAGGCCGAAAGTTGTTGAGGTCTGCTCGATCACCCGCCTTGTACACGGGAGTGACACGAGCGGTTTTACAGGCGTCGGGGAAGGTACGGGAGACAATCGAGCAGTTGCTCAGGTGCAGTAGATGAGGCGCAATGACCGGAAAACACTTTCTGGCAGCATGCAGAGGAACACCATCGATGCCGACGGCTCTCGATCCGCTCATCAGGCTGATAGCCGTGGACAGTTCGGGTTGAGTTGCCGGACGCAGCTTGAGTGCAGAGGCACAAACGCGGTACGGTCGCGGGCTCGCTAGAACCTGGGCGGTGCTGTCACGCGTCGCCGCCGCGGCTCGCCGACAGAACGCAGAAGTGCACCCCGAATCTGAGCAGGGCGCCCCAAATCCGAGGAGGGCGCCTTCAAACTCATAGAGGGCGCCCCCAAACCCATTGAGGGCGCCCCCAATTCCGGAGAGGGCGCCTCGATCCCGAAAAGCATCCCGAACTTCGGAACTTCAGAAGGGTGCCTTCGAAATTCGGAAGTGCGCCCTCAAACGCGATGAGGTGCACCCCGAATCTGAGGAGGGCCCCGAATCTGAGGAAACCCATGGAGAGCGCCCCCAAATCATAGCACTGTCAAAATGGTTTTGGTGTTACAATAATGAGTTATTTTGGCGCGACTATGCAATTTTTCCACGACAACCTTGCCGCCCCTCATGACCATGGCGCCCCCGTCAGGTGCCGAAAAATGAGCCCTCGGGCCTGCAGGGCCCCTCCTCAATGAAAATCCTGGATCCGCCCCTGACACAATCGGCCAGTAATCAACGAATACGTATTTGGACGGCTCGTTAAATATATATTAGCGCCTTTCCAGGTGACCTGAGGTCAAACGGCGACCTGGAGGGGTCAAGTCTTGCATTGTGCACCAACGATGGATTCAAGGGAAGGCGATGGTGGTGGAATGGGTTCTCTAAAGTGATTTGGGGAAAAACTTATGCGGTACCCCATCATTCTCCCATAGGCCATAATTGTAACTTATGTTGTGACCTGAGGTCAAATGGTGATCGTGAGGTCTTGTGGTGAGGTCTTGTGTGTTTCACGACGAGTGTGTTAAAAGAAAAACACTGGCAGTTAAATGGTTTCTCCAAGTCATTTTTGGGAAGAAGTTATGCAATACCCCGTTATTATTCCATTGGCCATAATGGCAACTTATGCCGTAACCTGAGGTCAAACGATCACCTGAAGGGATTATGTCGCTATTTGAGCACCGTCTATAGTCTTTTGTGAATATTAAGCCATTGAGCTGATTCCCCTAAGTTGTTTAGGGAAAAAGTTATACGGTACCCCGTCATTGTCTAGCCGCAAGCCGCAATGAAAAATGTGGACGTGGCCTGAGGTCAAACGGTGACATTTTCGTAAACAATATGTCGTTGTGCACCATCTATGTGCTAATGTGAAAATAATGGTACTGGGACGACTCGACTACTTCAATTAGCGTGGAAGTTATGCGGTACCGCATTTTTGGGCCAAAAGAGTGTTTTTCACGTGTTTTTGTGTGACCTAAGGTCAGATGGTAGCAGAGTAAGGTCATATGTTGTGCATAAACTATGGTTACTTGCGGATGGTTCTGTGCTCAATTGCGTATATAAGTGAGTTTTCTGAGATTGTATAGGGTACCGCGCAAATATTTATCACCCATTGAAAAAAGAGACATTTGTGACCTGAGGTCAAATAGTGAGCCGGGCTGGTCGAATCTTGGTTTGTGCATGATCCTCACCCTGTTCCGAGTATTTTGGCATTTTAATCGTTTATCTAAGTCAATTAGGTCAACATTTATGGGGTACCCCGCATTTGACATGTTTGACCTATTGCGACTTGTGTAACAGACCGTTTATGATATGCGTAATGTCGAATGCGCGTATAACTTCATAGACTGTGTACTGACGTCATTGCGCCCATCGTTTGCAAATTTGAGCGAAATTGGAGTAACTTTGAATACGTATTTGAATACGAATACGAATACGTTGCTGTCTTCCATGAACATCGCCAGATGCCTTGTTATCCTCCCTACAGCCGGTCCTTCATCCTCTGTCACGCCCACGTTAACCCGGGTCTGGTGGTCGCTGGCCACCGGGCATGTGGTGCGGTGTTCTGAAATTACTTTTTGAATACATGCAGAGAGGTAACAAAACTGCCGAAAAAACATGTGAAGAGGCAACAAAAATAAAAAAGGAAAAACATCTTAATTTTACTCATGTAGCTACAAAAATAAGTGAGCATCCGGAGGGTGAAACTTCTCATCAAGATTGTAGGGAATATGTCATAAGTTGATATAATTCAATTTCAATATTTTGCAATGTTAGCATAACCACATACAAACTAGTTTCCTATCAACATTTTTCGTTTGGAACATAATCCATCAATTTCATAATACTTATAACCTAGATCTACATAATTCAGCAAGCATAGTGATCCAGTTCACAGTTCAACTCAAGATTGTAAGGAATATGACATAAGTTGATATAATTAAATAGTTTGCTCACAGTTGTTAAACACATTTCAGGCAGCATTGCATTGAACAAAAGTAGGATGCAGATTGCAGAAGCATACCCATATTTATACATAGCAACTGCACAAAGTTCAGTAATGTGCTATGAGGTGATCTGAGAAAAACTAGTTAATTCCGAAATATCCATGGAAAAATATAGTTCAGCTCTTAGCCTATCATGTGAAGAAGAAAAAATCAATTAAAAAATATTATTTCACTGGATTAATATAATTCAACTCATTATTGGTTAAGTGACAGGTTATGCTCTATAGCATAACCCATCAAGTAAATAATTAGGGCAAAACAAAAACAGAAGAGACAATACCGTCAACTGATGTAACCCCGGACATATCCTGACCTCAGACTTGTCATGCTATCAGAATGTAAGCAATACAGACTCACTAACACACTGTGCATCTGTATTGTCTGTACTCTAGTCTGATAGCATGAAAAGTCTGAGGTTAGGATGTGTCCGAAGATTATAACCCTATAAGCATGATTGACAAATATCCTTATTTCCCATACATATGAACATGTGGAATTTCATTAATTGGTACATTTATGACAATATAAGTACCTAGCAATCACTTTGGAGTTTGGAGAGGTATTCCTAACACATTCTTATCCCATGCATTGGCATTGCAATGTTTGGTCTGGAGTGGTATGCCAAAGCTGAGTGGTACCCCACTTCTCTCAACTTATTGAATTATGTGAAGAAAAATAAGGTAAGGGACATCATATAAATACAACGAGGGTATACTTTACCTGCCGCCACTCCTACATCAACATGCCCACACCAAACAACTTTCTGCATAACCTATGAGAGTCTTTATATACGTACCCATACCGTACCGTATATACGTACCGTACAGTATAATGGGGCTGTTCCAGCGCCCTCATCCGGATTAGGTTGAGGCCTTATTTTCTCCACCGGCCGTTCCTGCGCCTCAACTAAAACCGGTTGAGCCTCCACCAACCTTAACCGGATGAGCAAAATCTCAACCGCTCGTCGAGCGGATGAGATCGGGCAAAGTCGGATTACGGCAGCTATGGCGCACCAGTGACAAACTTTTGTAAACATTTTTCGGCGCCATTCGCGAAGAGCATTGTGGACAGCTTTTGCATGGATTCCATTGTTGTTTAGGTCTACGTTAAACGCACGGTAGATAAAAATACCTCAACAAATTTCTGACACGCACGGTAAAACGCAAAACTGCGAAGAATAAAATAATGTCTGCATTAACTATTAAGGCGGCCGCACACTGCGTCATTCGGCGCGCGATATCGCGAATTAAAGCTGGTCCGGACGAGCTTTGTCTGTGCTAAACACCGCGGAACCGCAGAATGTCGCAGTGATATCGCTCGCCGAATCGCCCAGTGTGCGACTCGCATTACAGCGGAGACCGTGACCGTGAATTCGTACCCAAACAAATGATGGCCAACAGTGATAATTCCACCGAGTCTCTACCGCTCGTTCCCGCGCGCCGCTCCACCGCACCTCCACCGGGCACGCCTCAACCTATTCCGGGTGAGGGCGGGTGAGGGCGCTGGAACAGCCCCATAGTACCCTGTTTGGTTTGTAAGCTGCCTCAAAGACAAAACAAAGTTAGAAGCCGGAGCTTATTTTGTATCAACAGCGCCAAGTTGGCTGCATCCTTGGGGCAGCTAAAATATTCGCGCTGAATAATCCCCGCAAAAATTATTACCACCTCAGAAAACATCAATCTAAATTATTTTTCAAGAATATTCACTAGACATTTCCGAGGTTAAAGTGGTTTCGGCTTGTGAAAAAAACATTGAAGTTTTGAGTAATGACCTGTTTTGTTTTATAAATAAGCAGATTGTCTTATAATAAAAACATGCCGGTACAAATTTTGTTACCTCCTCAGAATAACGATAGATTGCAGAACAAATCTTCCAACTTGTAAAAACCAGAATAAGCCATGTAAATGAAAACATTACTTGTAAATAATTCAAGTCGTTTGCAAAATAGTTTGTCAAGCCATTCCAGTCTTCAAATATATTATTTAATGTCTGCAAAAGGTATAACAGCATGATAAGTGGCACGGTGCACGAAGAAGGTCAAAATGGACCTGTTGACATGATGCAAGGAAAAAATCACCTAAAATACAGGAATGGATATTTTTCATTAAAAAAATGACACCAAAGCTTCTCAACAGACCATGCAAGACTGTGCCACGTTTTTGTGTAAATCTGATCGCTATTGAATGACTATATAAAACATGCCAGGAACATGCCAATAGTTACCTCTTTCTTACCTCCTCTCCTCACCAGTGCAGTGGCTCAGAAGGGGCCCCAGCAGCCAGCAGGTAAACAAAGCTATCAATTGATTAACTATGCTTTGACGTGAAATGTAGGTAGGTATGGAGGTATCTGAACAAACGTAAGCTAAACAAATGGCATGACATCACCTAAAGGTGACGCAGATAATGAAACCTAAATACTGCACAACGCTGAATCGAATGGCAAAAAGGGAGGCGAATGGGAGGCAACTATTTCAAATTAGGAGGTATTTTGGGAGGTAACTATTTTGGTAAATGCATGCCCATCTGCATTTAATTTGTTCAATTTCAGAACACTAGGATGTGGTGGCACCGAGCCGCCCCCGGGAGTGGTGACCGCCTTCGGGGAACTATCAAAGGGTTCACAGCTGTAACATTCAATGCTTGTCCCATCCAAAAACGTAGCCAACAACGCTTGCGACATCCAAAATTCCAGCCATATCCAAAGTCCTGGCAGTCAAGCTTGAGACATCCAAAACTGGCTCCTGCGGAAATTTTTGGAACTACTAGTTGCAGTGAAACCCGCTAGATGGAGGGAGTAGCGTGGTCATGGCGTAGTCACCCTGGCACGCAAGTCGGCTACAGTGGAATATGGCTTATGCGAATGGACATCTAACACCACACTGGACCAGGCGTCGCCTCGCATCGGCCAGCAGCTGTCGGACGGGAGAGGAGGGTGAGCGGTGCGGACCGACGGGTGGGGAGCGTCATATTGAGACCGTGGAAAGCGAAGGTGAAGTTTGATGCTGCGTGGACCACTGCGCCTCTTGTTGCTAAGCCCAAGAAAATCGCTCACGAGGATGGGCGTTAACTGCCTGCCACGTTTCGATATCCGATTACCGGCCCATTCCGGTATACCTTATGGTACTAGCTTCTATGGTACTACTACAACCACCATATCTGCAGCGGATTTAATTAACGCATTTCGTATTTTATAATTACTAATTAATTGTCATAATTCACCAAGTGGTCCTGAGAGTTACTAGTAGTGGCCAGGCGCTGTTCCGCCAGCCGTCCCCCGCGCGCGCGCCTATTGCTGTGTGCCCGGTTCCTGACCCCTGTTCCTCTCCCCTCTACTGCGCTCCCACGCTGCTTTCTTCATTAGTGACGTGACAGACATTACTCGGGGCACGTGGAAAGCGACCGTGGGCACAATTAAGATATCTGTTTAGGCAGTGGAGCAGTTCATGTTCCTATACTATCAATGAAATAACACATTAACCCGCGCACTGCAGGGGCTTTGCGCCGAACACGAACTGCAGGGGGTTGATTTCCGCCCCCCCTGATATCTCGAAAACTACGCTATGTAGCGAGAAGCGGAAAACGGCATTTCGTAGCTTGATACATGTTCTATCGAAAGTATTTCAGTATTATTTTAGGTCAGGTCAAAATTGAGGTCACCAGAGGTCATCAAAGGTCAAATTTTCCAGTTTTTCCTGTTTTAGGACATCGCTCCAGCAATTCCCATATATATCAGAAACTATGCTAGTTAGAAACAAACGGAAAAAATAAAACGCCAGCCAGTTAAATTTTTCAATCGGTATGGTGTCCTCAAATTTGATCTCAAGTCAACATTTGAGGCTCCAGAGGTCAAAAAAGAAAAATACCGTTTTTTTGCTAAATCGTGTTTCGCTATTACCTTTTTACTTAATAAAGATAACGCAAACCTGTTTACGCCATTGCGTGTATCTTGTCAAGGCGCTTCGAATGATATACATGGTAATCTTGTTAAGTAAACTTCAAAATTTGACCTCAGGTCAAGGTCAAGTGGTGACCCAAGTAGAACATGTTGTATATGGGAAGACTTGTCTCGACGAGACAAACACATTTATGTATGTTTTATTTCTCTATCTTTATTATGTCGGGAGTTATTGACAAAAAAGTGATGGTGACCTCGCATGACCTCAAATCACCCAATAGGGGTCACTGAACAAAACTTACACTTGGATCATCACAAATATACTATAATAACATGATCCAGAAGTAATTGGACTAATATCATGCATATCCTTGAAAAAGGAAGCATTTGTATATTTCCCAATGACTTATTATGAGGAGGTTACAAAATTGACCTGACCTTAGGTCACCGATATCAAAATTCCGAGATAAACGAATTGTAAGTAATTATGCCCTCATGACATCCTGTAAGGTTCAAACTGATCGGTGAAAAACTCTGAATTTGGCACAACTGCAAACATTTTTGGAGGTGGGGTCACTTGACCTGGTCTGGTGACCTGACCTGAGATGACCCGAGGTTATTTTTTCTTCTTCAAAGTGTGCGAAATTGATGTCCTAACAGGTGTGCTAAAACCCGGCGGCGCTGCGCGCCGCCGTTTTTTCGATATCTTTGAAAAACCTGAGGGGGGCGGAAATCAACCCCCTGCAGTGCGCGGGTTAAATGCACCGAAGCTTCCTTGTCTTTGTCTTGAACGCAAATATATCAATTTATCTTCAGGCCTTTACCCTCTGGAGATCACACTTTTCACAAGTCTTGTACACGTCCTCTGTTTCGCATCAGTGCACCAGTACAGCTTCGCTGCAGTGGAGCTGCACCACTGTCAAGGCGGTCATACCCAGAGAAAAGTAAAACTCCACCAATAGAAGCCGTCCGGAACCACTGTCCGGCTCACTGTCGTGCAGGCCGAACAGTGTATCGTTCTTTACGTCAGCCACATATCAGAGTGTTTCTTTTTTATCAATTCAAAAACAGCCGGTGAAAAAGGCTCCACGGGATACAAAAATCCACAGATTTATGATCTCCAGTACTGTCTGTTTTCAGAAAGGTGGGAATGTCCCTTTAACGCCCGTCTATATCGAACAGTGAGTCTACCCGGTAGTTCAGCATTAGCGTTTTGTGTCGGTAATCCTGTTAGCTGTCAGATATTGTCCGATTTTGGTCAGCGTCGTACTCTCGCAAATGTCCCGGTCCGGCAATCTTACCTTCCGACGGCTCCGATTCCACAGGACGGTGTTCGTGTCGTTTGTGTTAGGTTTGTCGGTTCATATCGAGCAGTGACTGGCCTGATTATCCGATCTTTCTCGACAGCTGTCCATTTGGCGTGCACATCATGTTACTCAATGGCTGTCAGCGGACCCATTTGGACGGGTAAACCCGATCTGTGCCGTTTGATGGTAAACTTCGGCTCCGTCTTCGCGTCGTCATGGTATTCGGCGTAACACGACGTTGACGCAGACAAGAATTACGTACAATGACATGAAATACACACACACACACACACACACACACAAACGCGCGCACCAGTGATACAGGCATATGCATAATACAAGCATCACAAAGACGACTAGGAAGGTCTCCATTGCACACATCGTCCTACCTCTGTGCGTCAAGTTTCTTACATAGTCATCCTCAGCTAAGTGTTTTGAGCACACCCGTAGGTCTTTCACATCATGAATGGTCCCTTCTCTCTTGATGCTCTGCCACCACTGATTAGCATGTGCTTGATCTTTGGGGAAAACAAACCACTTGATGCCTCCAGAAACTGTTGTAAATCTGTTTAAACACCCTGGTACTGCACAATATGGCATTGTTCTGAAGAAAAAAAACATCAGGAAATTCAACAAAATGTTGGGGTAAACATCCAGTCTTGACACATCCTGATCTGACTTGTCATGCTATCAGAGTGCAGACTATACCTTTATTGTTAACATTCTGATAGCATGAAAAGTCTGAGATTAGGAATAGGATGTGTCCAAAGATTGGATGCTTACCATAAACAATTGATGGTACAGGGGCGGATCCAGGATTTTCTAAGGCAAGGGGCTTCAGGCCTGAGGGCGACATATTTCCTCGGTGACGGGGGCGGCATGGTGCCTTACGAGGGCGGCATAATGCCTTCTGAGGGCGGCGATGTACCTTCCGAGGGCGGCATAATGCGTTGTGAGGGCGGCAAGATGTCTTCTGAGGGTGCCAGGGTGCCTTCCAAGAGTGCTACGATGCTGTTGGTAGGGTGCCAGGGTGCCTTCCAAGAGTGCTACGATGCTGTTGGTAGACGCAAGGGCGCCCTGGCGGCCTCCCGAAAACGCTACGGCGCCTTCGGCGCCGGCAAATCCTATACAAAAATGGCGCCGTTTTCTAAGGCAGGGGGCTTCAGCCCCTACGGCCCCCCCCTGGATCCGCCACTGGATGGTATTAGTTCAGTAATTCACCTCCCCAGTTTATGGTGTTCCTGAGGTCCCTAATAGAAGAAGAGTAGTCAGATGACTAATATTATAACCAAGGAAATATAAATACCAGGTAGCACCATCCCAGTGCGTATCTTTCTGCGCAGGTTGCCAAATGACGTGTTAGGGGTACACCATTATATTTATGTTTACAACTAACACCATTCACCATTCAATATATTTATGTAAAGTTTACAATATAAAATTAGTCAGTCATCACAGCAGTGATAATCCTGCCACTTAAAGGAAATAGTTCACCTTCGGACATTTTTTCAGAACACGATTTTATTATATTTTTGAATACAGTTTCTTTTTTATTTTCAAAAATGGTCCTACATCGCGCCAATTCAGGACAGAAGGTCGTAAATCATTAACTTTATGGTGTGCGTTATTGGTCTGCGCATGCTCCATGGCAGTGCTGGCACTTTCAGACGGTACGGTATATCATATATGCGCCGAATTCCTTCGCCAAAAAGTCAGATATCTTCGGCTGGAGAGTCTTTTCAGTCAAGAAAACTTGCAGATAGGGGTTTCCCAACATGGGCTACAAAACAGCTATCTCAGTTTAAAACTAATGTTGAAGGTGAACTATTTCCTTTAAATTGGAATTAGCGATGCGATCAAAGAACCTCACCAACACGTCGCACCACACAAAAAAAGGATACCATCGCTCTCCAGTGTATGCTGTTTTGTTTGTTAGTCACCATGAACATGTAAGAAATTTGTGCACTACAAATGTAAATATTAGCCAAACAAAATTTAAAATACTACAATGCACAACATACTCTTAAATCGCTGCCATACCAAAAAAGTACAAGATGCATTGGGATGACAAGCCTGATTACAACAGACTGAAAAGTAGGTTATCTTTGACTGTCCACAAGATGGTCTAGGCGGGCCTGGGGGCTGTCTGGTGTCGCCCCCGGTAGGTGTTGCAGCACAGCAAGATAATCATTCTAAATTTGGGTCCCTGTGACCGTCGGTTTTATTATTTATTGTTTTTGGTGACACCAAAGCTTTGGTATTACTAGCACACTTTTCTGTTTGTTGTGTTAAAGGGAATAGGTCACCTTGAAAGTTGTCTTGAAGTTAAACCATACGGTGCATTTTGAGCTCAAACCTACTAATATGACTTTGGTTTGGACAACTGATGGATATATGTGGAGAAAGAAGTAAGTTTCTCTTTCTATTTCACGAGAAATCGTACGACAGCAGCTGGCGTTCTGGCTCCGCCCCGCTCCACCTGACGCCAAATACAGTCTCTGACAAGGCGCTGCCGCGCCGCCCGGGCGGCTGAACGGATATTAACGAGGCGTCGTGATCAGAGACTGCGTGCCAGAGTGCACCTGCCTCCGGCGGTGAGCGTTCATGTCCCGATCGTGGCCCGGAACAGCAGACATGAAACCGGGCCCACTAGTCCGGTGTCGAAATTACTTAACGTAGGGGGTAATTCTTTTACCACAACCCATTTTTAGATCTCCTCTAGAAATATGCTATCTCAGTCCAAAACCCCATGTTAAAGGTGAACTATTCCCTTTAATACTCTCTTCTTCTAATATTGACTTCAAGAACACCATTAACTGGGGGGTGAATTACTTAACTATTACCCAATTTATAGCAACAGTAAATCCTACTAAACTTCCCATGAATCAATGATCATGATCACACTCAAAACAAAGACCAAAATACATAAAGCACAGATCTTTTTCAATGTAGGTTTGTACTTGGGCATGCGAGCATGCGCAGACCAATAACGCACACCATACAATTAATAATTTACGACCTTCTGTCCTGAATTGGCGCGATGTAGGACCATTTTTGAAAAAAGGGAACTGTATTACAAAATATAATAAAATCGTGTTCTGAAAAATGTTCCGAAGGTGAACTATTTCCTTTAAAGGAAATAGTTTTTTTTCGAAGGTGAACTATTTCCGAAGGTGAACTATTTCCTTTAAGTAACCTTGGACGCAGGTGGCGACGCCACTGCTAGAAATATTCAGGAATATAAAGTGCATACTCTCTGCGTTCAGATCACAACAAACAAAAGTTAGGAAACAGAATAAGAAATTGGATTCCCTAATTGATAATCTCGTCAAAAATGATAGCCTTATTGTTAAGCAATCGGACGAATGTAAGCGTTTAGTGGTCATTAGAGCCCTTCATGGGGCACATTTTCAGCCCCCATCACGTTCCAGACCATTCAACCAGACCCAAATCCGTTCCAATCCGAATTCATAATTGATGGGGCTCCCATTCCCACCCGTTTCAGCATATTTCACTTTGTGTGGTGCTAACAAATTATATGGTCTGTCCCAAACCCGTTCCAACCCATTACATTACAAAATGGCCCCATTCCCACCCATTTCCATCCCGTTCCATGGGTTCCATGGGGATTCCCATTCCATGAAGGGCTCTAGTGGTCATGCCTCAGCCAGAATACGTGTCGAAGGCCTCTGATTTGCTCAGCAGCTACCTAAAAGTACCGACCAACCCGACGCCCGACCTGGAGAACAAGACGAAAGACCTCACCGTGAGAGTCTTCCGCGGTAAGGTCCCAGACGGTACGTTAGACAAATTACTGCCTAGGTGGACTAGAACAGCGGAATGCAACGGTTTACCGAAAACACATAACCTAACAATCCGCTCCGGCCGATCGTATCAGCCTGCGGAGATCCCCTGGATAAGTTATCCTGGTTTTTCCAGCAGATACTGACACAGATCCTCCAATTTGTACCTACTTACCTCGAAAATACGGGCATTATCTGAATAAGCTGAAAGGGGCTTTTCCCCGGGACGTTGCCTGAAGGAGTCCATTGTGTTCTCGCTGGATGTGGTGAACTTATATGGGAGCATTCCCATACAATAATCCATTACCGCCACGATCAATCTGATAAAAAAACATCAGTAAGATTAACGTGTGGCCTTTCACTCGCCAAAATAGAGACCCTCTTTACCCACGTCTTGACCGACAATTTTATTCCTTTTGAAACAAACTACTACAAACAAACAGAGCGAATAGCGACGAGTAGCAGACTCACGCCACCGATTGACAATAGTCTTCATGCATAACCTTGAATCAAGCTTTGTGAGAAATTGCTGCCTGAACTGAGCATACTTGTTCGATATATATGTTACGGCCCATATGAATACTGACCGGGGATTAGGGCAGTATGCATACTGACCGATTTGCTGGGGCAGTATGAATACTAAACACTTATATCGTCTGAGGAACGGTCATGCGTTCGCCTTAAAGGGGATGTTTCACCTTTTTCTTTCTTTCTTTTTTAAGAAACTGGTATATTTCACTGTCAGTGCATTCAAGTTATTCACTATGTCAAGAACAATGTAGAAGCCTATACAATATATATGACAACAGACAAACACGACAATACAGGAATCTGTCCTATTATCCTATCCTATCTTTCCTGTCAGGTAGCGGGCTAATTCGGGGTCCGACATAGGGTCGCGATCCTCCTGCACTTCATAATGACCACATTTGGGCCCGCATTTGCACGTACATTGCTCTAAACTCTGACAATGGATTTTTAGGCCGAGGTGAGCTTGGTTGGCCAGTCGATGCTTCCATGTCCAAAAGGTCGATCAGGTGAGCACTGCTGACTGGAGGCTCCGGGCTGGCACTGGCCGCGAGGCTCACGCTGGCGAGGCCGGGCGTGTGTGGCAGGCCGGGGGAGAGCGCACCTGCCCAGGCAGAGGCGCGCAGCGGGCTCGGGCTCCACGTCAATGGATAGCCACTCCTGGGACCCTGCTGGTTCGTGCGTGTTATATCCTTCGCCTCACTTGTAGGTGTTGTCTTGGATGTTTCCCTAGATGTGGCGGCTGTTGTGTCATGCGGTGACATTCCAGCTGTGAGTAGAACGGAGGTGGCGTTGCTTCGCACCACAGCAATGGAGAGGCGCTGCCAGAGCCACTCCGTCTCGCGTCTTTCTCCTGATGTCGCAGTCATGCGTGCTCCCAGCTCTTTGATTAGAGTTCTGGTCGCCGGGCCGCAGGCGCCGCCGGTCTCGAACGCGACCGGCTCGAAGCGGTAGCGCTGGGCCAGGTCGGCGCACTGGTGCCGCTTCTTGACCTCGGCGTCCCTAGCAGCTTCACCAGTGGTGACTACAGCCGACGCTAGGTGACAGTCGGCGAACGTGTTTATGCACGTCGCATCCCACACCAAGGACATGCCGTTGGAGAACGGGTAGATGGTTACTCCATCTGGGCGCTTACCGTCTCCGCGGTCCATGCCCCTGGGCTCGAGAAGAGCAGGGATGCTGGCTGACAGCAGAGCCCGCCTGACTACGTCGTTCAGTGCTGTATGTCTGAGGTGTCTTCCAGCACTGAAACGACAAGTCAGGGAGTGGTAGCCCTGGCTATCAGCCAGTGAGCCGCACTTACAGCGATGGGGGCTGCACACAACGGCTCCTCCTCGCAAAGCGATGGAGATGCGCAGCGTCTCATTGTCCAGGAGGGTTCTGATGCTGGCTGAGGGTACAGCGCGCAGCCAGGCTCCACTCTCCGGAGCTGCCGCGCTCAGCAGTCGTGCGCGGGCAAATTGGTTGGCCTGAGACAGCAGGGAGTTCCGGCGGCGCTTGACGATGCAGAGTAGAGATGCAAAAATTTCCCAAAAAACAGGAACCGGCCCCGCACCGCCACCACTCATACATGAGTTGGGACCGACATCAAGGCCGGCCACATGTGGCAGCACCCGCCAGGCCCGGCACGCTGCAGCTAGGAATCTGCATGTATACTTCATTCTACACTTAAAATCTTTTAGCAGGAAAATTTATAGTTTGCAATGTGCATTTTGCACCATTTTAACACACACCACATTGAAACACCAATGGATAATGGATATATATGGACCATGGAGTAAAGAAATCCCACACAAGTCAGAACTTGAGATAAATAATCAACATCAGACTAACAAGAAAGTCGAACAGGTCAAGGTGAGTAGACTTCTTTCATCTTTGGTGGTTTGCAAAAATACAAACAAAAAACAAGACGCATGATAGATATATAGATCATGCAAGTCCAAACGAGCAGCTTAAAAGTATGTAATAAGTATGCATTCATCACTCAACATCACACAATGCAATGTTTGGGTTGTAATTGTAATAGCTTCTACAAACAATGTTGAGGTACTACAACCTACTTACTTATTTGATCAATGTTGACATGGACTAGTAAATAATAAATATACTTCACAGGATAATGGGGAAAAGGCAAGTTTTCCTGGACATTTAAGTATGACAAACGTACTAAAAACATTGGGAGACAATCATATCTTGAATGATAAAAGTAAAATAATCAACTTGTTTCAAATTACAGAGTATCCTCGGTTTTCTCACTATCCAAGCCAAGATATCTATAACTAACAACCAAGCCAGTCACACACAGAAACACTCTTATACGGCCTTGGCACATATTTATACAGCCTTGGGCAGTGGGCACAGATAAACAAAGCTTGAGCTACTTCACTGCCAAGGCCAAGGCCGTACAACTGCCTTGGTACAACTTCACACGTCCGTCAAGCTAGCAGCAGATTCATATTCACGAATCTGCTGCTGCCAGACAGACATTCGCCGGGCTCGAATATACTGCTACTGGCAGCAGATTCGGCGAATGTCTGTCAGCTGGCAGCATATTCGTGAACAACTTCCGCGGCCTTTTTGGCGCATCTTAGACGCGAGCAGCAGATTCAGATATTCGCCGGGCTCGAATATACTGCTACCAGCAGCAGATTCGGCGAATGTCTGTCAGCTGGCAGCATATTCGTGAACAACTTCCGCGGCATTTTTCGCGCATCATCTGAACGCCAGCAGCAGATTCGCAACGTGATGTGTTTGAGTTGAGTTGTTCGGTGAGAGATGGGTACCTTCTAGGTAAGTAGGTATTGATCGACGTATTACTGACTTGAAGCAGTCAGTGAGTGGCACCTCTAACCTCCTCCTACTTGCCTAGAAGGTACCCATCTTTCACCGAACAACTCAACTCAAACACATCACGTTGCGAATCTGCTGCTGGCGCTCAGATGATGCGCGAAAAATGCCGCGGAAGTTGTTCACGAATATGCTGCCAGCTGACAGACATTCGCCGAATCTGCTGCTGGTAGCAGTATATTCGAGCCCGGCGAATATCTGAATCTGCTGCTCGCGTCTAAGATGCGCCAAAAAGGCCGCGGAAGTTGTTCACGAATATGCTGCCAGCTGACAGACATTCGCCGAATCTGCTGCCAGTAGCAGTATATTCGAGCCCGGCGAATGTCTGTCTGGCAGCAGCAGATTCGCGAATATGAATCTGCTGCCAGCTTGACGGACATCAACTTCACTGCTGTGCGTAATGGCGGCTGAAGTATTTGACAATTGTGAAGCGTTGAGCTCAAAACGGCGCAGACAATTAATCCCGTCACCGAAATCACTAACTTTATCACCATATAAAACTTAAAATCACCAAAATGAAAATGTCAACATATTGCGGATTCGGCAGATGGACTTCTTTAAAATATTTAAACATCAACTGACACCAAGGGTTAAGATTTGATACTACAGCTTATTTTCGAATACGAACATGAACAATTGTCTTCACACAATTCTGAGGCGTCGCGATTCTGAGGTGTGAAGTTGTGAATATCTGTCAAAGTGACACATTCGCGAATATCGATCTACTGCTTAATTGACACACGTGATTCTTTTACGGTCCAGTCCTGGCGAATTCGTCGCAAATGTGACTCATCAAAACACATTGTTTGGAAATTGGGTTGAATGTGTTGTTGGGTAGTGTCACACGTAATTATGCAAGGTCATATATACATTATGGAGCTATTGCGATAAGAAGTTGAAGTGGAACTAGACAGGTTTGCATTCTGGGATAGGTCTTGGCCACTTAAGATTTCTTTGCAAAATGTTTTTTGTTTGTGTTTTGCAGTCTTTCCACCTTTATAATTGTAATTACATAAAATACAATATTTGTTCACTACCAAAACTACAAATGATATGACTTGAATATGTCCTTTCTCATGTGGAACTAAATAGTAAATATGTATCAATAAATATTCTCAGTAATATGTATTTACAATAGTATTAACAATAATTATTATCATATATGTGGGTGGTTTTGTTCCATAGGTACTTATTTGTTATACAAAATAATTTGGGGTGACCTGGGGCAATGGGATGACTAAATATAATATTGTATGCCACCCCACCTAGTTACTAGTGATGACAGTGGAATATGATTTGGAGTAGTTGTTTCTGTTTGACTGCACTCGACTCTCGCACTGCTGCAGTGACTGAGCTGATGAATTGATCATGAATTGACCCTGTAGTTTGATTTATTAAGTTTCACTGGTGTGTCCACTCCTTGCTAGGTCGTACTAGTTATCACTTAATTTGTAAACTGTGACATTGTTATGTGTTATGCTGGTGTTTTACTGTTAACTGTTGTATATTTTTTTTCTCAATTTATCATGATCTTTAAGCATGTATGTTCTGACTTCTGCCAATATTTATTTCTATTTAATTAGTTTTTTAAATTGATAACTTGTGCTGAGCCCGGCATGAGACCGGCAAGCCTGAGTTCAGACACAGCTTCAGGCACGCCGGGCCTGAATTTGGGCCCAGCGCCGGCTCCGTGGTCCTGAAATTTGCGTCTCTAATGCAGAGTCCCATGCTCTTTGCTGATATTTTTCTTCGCCGTCTGGTGTTCCTTTGTCACCGGCTTCACTCTGCCAATCTGCTATTGCCTTTGCACCTTCTCGTACGACAGAAGCGTCGCATGATGCGGGCAATATTGAAGAGATGAGCTGCTGGCAGCGGTGAAGGGACGCCATATAACTGGGCAATGCGACATCGTATGTCCGTCTAAGCCCGAGGCCGCCGTACCTGATAGGCAAGACTGCCTGCTCCCAGCTGGTATCTTCAAATCTGACATTGGTCAGGCTGGTGATGGCTGATTTGAGGTCCGAGTCCATCGCCTGGAGAAGGTCTGGCTGTCGATACATGGGGGCAGCTCTCAGAAGATATTGAAACTTCGGCAACCAGAGGCAGCTGCGAAGCAGGAAAAAGGCCCTGTGGGCGTCAAGACAGTGGAGGCGGTCAAACATGCGATCCAGCTCTTCCTTCTTCTTCGCCATGGTTGCCTCGGCTCCAGCCTCCGTGATGGGCGCCCCGAGCACCGTCAGCTCGGCGCCCGTCAAAACAGAGGCGCGCGGGAGCAGCTGGTGGATCTCGCCGACGGCTGAAGTCCTCCGTTCCTCTGAGATGCTGGAAGGCAGGATAATTTCACACTTGGCTGGATTTATGTCGAGGCCAATTCTAGCCATGCCGGAGATCAGTTGCCGCAGATCAGAGCAGATGGTGCTGACCTCTCCGCCGAGGGTGCCGTCATCGAGATACCAGCAGTTGAAGGGCGCGGCCACAGCGCTAGCCACTTGGTGCACGGATAGTGAGAAGATTGCCGGCCCACTGGGGTCACCCTGCTGGAGACCAGTGGCAGAGGTGATTGCAGAGGTGCCGCAGAAGAGCGGCGTCGGCTCGCTGTACGCCTGCCATAGAAGGCGGTATACAGATGGCGCGCTCTCCCGTGCTCGGCTCAGGAAGTGATCGCGGCGAATCGTATTTAAGGCATTTTTCATATCAATTGTGACGATCGCGCTCTCCCGGCCAAGGGAACGACTAAACGCCCGTGTCGCGTGCGCCGCGGCCTCACATCCCCCAGACGTGCCGTATCCCAGCTGTATGGGTCTCAGCTGCTCACCCAGCTCAACCCTGAGGGGCCTCAGGGCGAGCTTGGTCGCCAGCCGGCGGTAAGTGCAGCCGACGGCGATTGGCCTTACGCCGCCGTCCGGCTTACGCAGTGCCGTCAGGGCGGCTAAAAAAAGGCGGCTCGAGCCGAGCGAGGCACCTCGCCACTGAGAGACAGGTTGACGAGGACCGTGAGGGCAGCGGTCAGCCGCACGCCGGCTTCTCCCGACGACCGGCTGGTCAGGTCCTTCAGGTGGGCCGGTCGCAGGCCATCCAGTCCTGCGCTGGAGCCGGTGTCGAAGAATGTTATGGACGTCTTCACTTCGGCTTCGGTAGCTAGGCAGGGCTGAGTCCTCCCGTCTGGCGGAGGTGGCAGGGTCAGATGAGCTGAAGCGGTTGGGTGCTTGAGCTTCAGGCTCTCTATAACCTCCTCTGAGTTTTGGGCGATCTCGTCACTGGAGGACAGCAGTCGTATGGCACCCCGCACATCTCCGTCCGACAACTTGGCTGCCACCCTTCGCTGCAGACTCTCGCTGGCCATCTCCGGTGATCGGTGCCCCTTTGGCTTGTGGTGGCCAGTCCGGTTCGGGGTGGAGCTCTCAGCAGCCGCTGCAGCAGAGTGCATAAGGGATCCGGATTACATGTAGCTGGAAATCTGACGCTTAATTTTCGCCGTAAGTGACGAATTGTCGGTTAGGTTCGCCTCTCTCCTCGGTACATGGAGCGCCAGGAATGGAAAGAGGAACAGACTCACCCATGCTGCCTCGTTGCTGCCACCCATGCTGCCACTTCATGGTGCCTGTTTTTATACTTAGCTTAGCCTTTGTATTGGTTTTGAACTGAGATAGCCATTATCTTTGGCCGTTATTGAAATGTTGAAAATACTAAGGTCATTTTCCCAAAAACTTAGCCGTTTTTAAGCAATTCAATTTATAGTTTGCAAAATGGGGTCTAGGCTAGTGCCGCCGCTGATTGGCTGACAGCGACCTTTTCAGCCAATCCCACTTTCTCAGCCAATTAGCGGCAGTCTTAGCTCAATAATGACGTCATCATCCCAAATTTAAAAACTTAATTTGTATAAGGTTAAGTGACTTTTCGAGAGAAAAAAATATCACCATCGTTTTCAGCAGCACTTGCTTCATATTTTCGACTACAGCTAGCGTGTATTTGACAACTTTCCGAAAGGTAAACATTCTCTTTAACCCGCGCCGTGCCGGGGTGGTGGTGTTTAGACACCCCTCCCCCCTCAGGCTTTTCGAGGATAGCGGAAAAACGGCGGCGCGCAACGCCGCCGTTTTTGGCACAGCTGTTCGGGCATCAATTGCCCACATAATGCAAACAAAATATCGGCTCATCTCAGGTCAGGTCACCAGACCAGGGCCCTGTTGTTCATCTCCTATAACTGCGGCTTTTTGTCCTATCTGATTCATATCTGGGTCTGGTTGATATCAAGCTGTCACTTTGAGTTGCTGATGTCGTATTTTATGGTGCAAACGCTAAGACCGATTTTAGGAGTACAAATTTATTAAAATGTTTTAAAAACTGCCTGTTTCAGCAGGTTAACATTGTTTGTGAATTGTGAAGAAAACGAGTCCGTCCGATTAGTGTAGACACGGGGATTTGCAAAACAGATTGCAAAACACCGAGTTATGAGGGTTTCGGTTGCTGATGTACCATTCTCATAGCAGAGAGGGTAAGGGAGGCTAGGATAGAGATTGGGGTAAACAAGCTGAATCCGCCCTCCAGATTGCGAACAAAATGGCGGTTATTGTCGTAACTTTAGGAACAGCCAAGAGGTCTCCTAATTTTACGAATATTATATATAGATGATTTCTCGAGGTCAGCCGTCCCACGGCAGGCTTGTACTTGACTAAAATGGTGTGTGACCGGGGGAATTATAAATGGATATCCTCCCGTGGTAATTAAACCACTTTTCCCGTTGTGGCAGATGGAAACGCCTGACGTTTACAAAATACATCAGGCTTTGTTAAGTGACTTTTTGCAATTGTTCTGAACTGTTTTGGAACAATCAGAATTCGATGGGCGTAGGCATTTTCAAAATACCTTCTCTTGTATGTCTAATTACAAAATTATGTAATATCATATTAGTGACGGAAGACCGTAATCGCTTGTTTGTTGTTAATTGGGTGAAAAGATGATTATAGGTTGCGTCCTCTGCGTCCTACCATCGTTAAATCAATCCAGCTGACTTGCGCTGATATCGCGGCCGCTGCTCCGCCTCGTCTACGCAGGTGAGCGCATTGGCCGAGGTCTGAGTGGCGAGGGTGGAGTCCCAGTTATGAGGATTCAAGCTCTAAAAAGATGAGCAACGCGTTCTAAAATCGATCTTAAGCTCATACGTCAGAAGCGTCGATTGCGGCCACCACGCCAGTCTTGTGTGGGGATATACCAGCCATGTTATACAGATGCAGAGGCGGCTTACCCAGGGTAATAATGCGGTCTCTGTCCGGCTGTCCGGCTGTCCGGCTGTCCGGCTGTCCGGCTGTCCGTCTCTCTCCGTCTCTCTCCGTCTCTCTCCGTCTCTCTCCGTCTCTCTCCGTCTCTCTCCGTCTCTCTCCGTCTCTCTCCGTCTCTCTCCGTCTCTCTCTCTCTCTCTCTCTCTCTCTCTCTCTCTCTCTCTCTCTCTCTCTCTCTCTCTCTCTCTCTCTCTCTCTCTCTCTCTCTCTCTCTCTCTCTCGTCACTGAACGAAAATTGCACCTGTATCATCGACAATAGCTATGATAACATGATCCAGAAGGAATTCGACTGATATCATGCGTATCTTCGGAATAGGAAGCATTTGAATATTTCCCCATTGACTTATAATGGGGAGGTCACGAAATTGACCCGACCTTAGGTCACTGATATTAGAAATCCGAGATGGTCAAATTGTAGATACCTATGACCTTAGCAAATCCTGCAAGTTTGAAACCGATCGTCCAAAAACTGTGGCTGTGGTACGACCGTAAACGTTTTGGAGGTGTGGTCAGCTGGTCCTGGTCTGGTGATCTGACCCGAGATGACTTGAGGTCAAGAATTGCACATAATGTGGATAGTTGATTTGCAAACAGGTATGCAAAAAGCCTTAGGGGTGTAAGGATTCCCCCCCCCCCCCCACTCCAGGGCGCGTGTTAACACGTCAAAAAAATGTGCGCCTAGTTTTCGTTGGAAATGATCAGACAGGTTGGACATTGTCGTATGTATGACGAATTATCTATTGTTTGTGCCTGCAGACGTCGGAGCCGATCTTCAAGGAGGGCGTGTTCACCCAGGAGGGAAAGTGGATGGATGGCTGGGAGACGCGGCGAAAACGAATTCCCGGCCATGACTGGTGTATCATCAAACTGGGTAAGGACACTCAGCGTCATCAGAGTAATATGCTTTTGTACTGGTGTCAAATGCTCACTATGCAGCCCGTTATTCCCGTTCAACGTCTATGTCCTCTTCACAGCTCAGACAGCAGAACGCCTATACAAACCGACTTCATGTTCACCATGACAAAGTGCAGCTATCCTCGAATCGACAGGGTTTGAGCCCCAGCTCAGGCTCCATTTGTTCTGAGACTGGAGCAGCTCAGGCTCCATTTGTTATGAGATGGGAGCAGCTCAGGCTCCATTTGTTCTGAGACGGGAGCAGCTCAGTCTCCATTTTCTCGGAGACGGGAGCAGCTCAGGCTCCATTTGTTCTGAGACGGGAGCAGCTCAGGCTCCATTTGTTCTGAGACGGGAGCAACTCATGGTCCATTTGTTCTGAGACGGGAGCAGCTCAGTCTCCATTTTCTCGGAGACGGGAGCAGCTCAGACTCTATTTGCTCGGAGACGGGAGCAGCTCAGACTCCATTTGTTCTGAGACGGGAGCAGCTCAGGCTCCATTTGTTCTGAAACGGGAGCAGCTCAGGCTCCATTTTCTCGGAGACGGGAGCAGCTCAGTCTCCATTTTCTCGGAGACGGGAGCAGCTCAGGCTCCATTTGCTCGGGGACGGGAGCAGCTCAGTCTCCATTTTCTCGGAGACGGGAGCAGCTCAGACTCCATTTGTTCTGAGACGGGAGCAGCTCAGGCTCGATTTGTTCTGAGACGGGAGCAGCTCAGGCTCCATTTGTTCTGAGACGGGAGCAGCTCAGGCTCCATTTGTTCGGAGGCGGGAGCAGCTTAGGCTCCATTTGTTCTGAGACGGGAGCAGCTCAGACTCCATTTGTTCGGAGGCGGGAGCAGCTTAGGCTCCATTTGTTCTGAGACGGGAGCAGCTCAGACTCCATTTGTTCGGAGGCGGGAGCAGCTTAGGCTCCATTTGTTCGGAGGCGGGAGCAGCTTAGGCTCCATTTGTTCTGAGACGGGAGCAGCTCAGGCTCGATTTGTTCTGAGACGGGAGCAGCTCAGGCTCCATTTGTTCTGAGACGGGAGCAGCTCAGACTCCATTTGTTCGGAGGCGGGAGCAGCTTAGGCTCCATTTGTTCTGAGACGGGAGCAGCTCAGGCTCCATTTGTTCTGAGACGGGAGCAGCTCAGGCTCGATTTGTTCTGAGACGGGAGCAGCTCAGTCTCGATTTGTTCTGAGACGGGAGCAGCTCAGGCTCCATTTGTTCTGAGACGGGAGCAGCTCAGGCTCCATTTGTTCGGAGGCGGTAGCAGCTTAGGCTCCATTTGTTCTGAGACGGGAGCAGCTCAGACTCCATTTGTTCGGAGGCGGGAGCAGCTTAGGCTCCATTTGTTCTGAGACGGGAGCAGTAAGAAACTGTGAACCGTGTTTGGCAATGACACGGCCGCTGGTTAAGTTGGATTAGGCGGCGGAGAGCATCGTCCCACTCCTAGTGTAACATAAGGCATTTCAAATTCAACAAATCAGTGTAAATTCAACGGCATACCTTCTTAATCTTGAATGGTTTTTAACACTGTTTTGAGAGACATAATGATAATAATAAGTCTCATAGTACCGAAAAAGATTATTTAGTAAAGGAAAATTAATGCTTGTTTTTTATTTACTAAATCATCTTTTTCGGCACTATGAGAGTTAGGTTAACATTTATCATTATTATGGTCTTACCTTCTCTTTGAATGATCTCCGAAAAACAAACATCCAGAGAACTTGGTAGCACCCAGTTATTTTTCTTAAAAGGAGATAATCACCTTTTGATTTTGTTAGCAGCGAATTATTTGGCTACCGCTATGGTATTACAATGTTGTGATCTAAATTTAAGAATTAAATAAAATTATTCCCTAATTCAAAGTTGGGAGTTTGGGAAAATTAATGGTCGGTATTTTTCCTCCACTATTGGAAAGCGCAACATCTGGTGCTTTTGCATCAATCTGTTCAACGTTGTCGAATGGGCACTTGTAAACAAATCGCCGACACTAAATAGGTCGCCGTCCGATGCGAAGCTCAACTGCCGATTTCAATGCACTTTTTTCAAATAATTGTTGATTGTTCATAAAAGTTTGGCACATATTCGCAAAAGATAGAGTGCAGGGAACATATTGCATACCTTCATGATAAATAGCAATGCGAAGGGAGGCTAATTTACTGAATTCGGTACCGAGTACTTGCTGAGTACCGACCGATATAAGCGTGGATCGCCTATCGGCGTGAAACTGCCAATATCTTTCGGTAGGAATGTTTATATGCAAAATGTGATGAATTTACATCATATTTTGGCCTCGTCTATCGATTTCAGGTGCTAACTCCATTTTTGTGGGAAAAAGGTGACAATCTCCCTTTAAAGGGAATGTTTCACCTTTCTGAAAGTTGTCAAATATACGCTGGTTGTGGTAGAAAATATGAAGTAAGTGCTGCTGAAAACGATGGTGGTATTTCTTTTCACTCGAAAAGTCACTTCACTTTATGCAAATTAAGTTTTTATATTTGGGTGAATGACGTCATTATTGGGCTATAGACCGCCGCTGGTTGCGTGACAAAGTGGGATTGGCTGAAAAAGTGTCTGTCAGCCAATCAGCGGCTGCACCAGCCTGGAGTCATTTTGCAAATGCTAAATTAAGTTGCTTAAAACGGTTAAGTTTTGGGGAAAACCACCTTTGTAATTTAGACATTTAAATGCCGGCCCAAGATAATGGCTATCCCAGTTTAGAACTATTACAAAGGTGAAACATTCCCTTTAAACATAATTCACATTTAACTTTCGACACAGTATAAGGCTTGTGATAATTTTTCATTACAAATGTTCATGAAGTTACGAATAGCCTATGATAGAAACGTATATAGAATTGTAGAGGCTTGTTTATTGACTTATACTGGCAATAAATGTAGGTCAATTAATATGTATTCGGTTATTTCCACACAGCCCCATACATCTTTCAGAATGCATTGAAATATTGCAACTATGCCATTGACGAGTGTCGCGGCCACAACACGTCCACTACTACATCTCACGAGTACTAAGCGTCCACTACTACATCTCACGAGTACTAAGCGTCCACTACTACATATCACGAGTACTAAGCGTCCACTACTACATATCACGAGTACTAAGCGTCCACTACTACATATCACGAGTACTAAGCGTCCACTACTACATCTCACGAGTACTAAGCGTCCACTACTACATCTCACGAGTACTAAGCGTCCACTATTACATCTCACGAGTACTAAGCGTCGACTACTACATCTCACGAGTACTAAGCGTCCACTACTACATCTCACGAGTACTAAGCGTCCACTACTGCATCTCACGAGTACTAAGCGTCGACTACTACATCTCACGAGTACTAAGCGTCGACTACTACATCTCACGAGTACTAAGCGTCGACTACTACATCTCACGAGTACTAAGCGTCGACTACTACATCTCACGAGTACTAAGCGTCGACTACTACATCTCACGAGTACTAAGCGTCCACTACTACATCTCACGAGTACCAAGCGTCCACTACTACATCTCACGAGTACTAAGCGTCCACTACTACATCTCACGAGTACTAAGCGTCCACTACTACATCTCACGAGTACTAAACGTCCACTACTACATATTACGAGTACTAAGCGTCCACTACTACATCTCACGAGTACTAAGCGTCCACTACTACATCTCACGAGTACTAAGCGTCCACTACTACATCTCACGAGTACTAAGCGTCGACTACTACATCTCACGAGTACTAAGCGTCCACTACTACATCTCACGAGTACTAAGCGTCGACTACTACATCTCACGAGTACTAAGCGTCCACTACTACATCTCACGAGTACTAAGCGTCGACTACTACATCTCACGAGTACTAAGCGTCCACTACTACATCTCACGAGTACTAAGCGTCCACTACTACATCTCACGAGTACTAAGCATCGACTACTACATCTCACGAGTACTAAGCGTCCACTACTACATATCACGAGTACTAAGCGTCGACTACTACATCTCACGAGTACTAAGCGTCGACTACTACATCTAACGAGTACTAAGCGTCCACTACTACACATCACGAGTACTAAGCGTCCACTACTACATCTCACGAGTACTAAGCGTCGACTACTACATCTCACGAGTACTAAGCGTCCACTACTACATCTCACGAGTACTAAGCGTCCACTACTACATCTCATAAGTACTAAGCGTCCACTACTACATCTCACGAGTACTAAGCGTCCACTACTACATCTCACGAGTACTAAGCGTCCACTACTACATATCACGAGTACTAAGCGTCCACTACTACATATCACGAGTACTAAGCGTCCACTACTACATCTCACGAGTACTAAGCGTCGACTACTACATCTCACGAGTACTAAGCGTCCACTACTACATCTCACGAGTACTAAGCGTCCACTACTACATCTCATAAGTACTAAGCGTCCACTACTACATCTCACGAGTACTAAGCGTCCACTACTACATCTCACGAGTACTAAGCGTACACTACTACATCTCACGAGTACTAAGCGTCCACTACTACATCTCACGAGTACTAAGCGTCGACTACTACATCTCACGAGTACTAAGCGTCGACTACTAAATCTCACGAGTACTAAGCGTCCACTACTACGTCTCACGAGTATTAAGCGTCCACTACTACATCTCACGAGTACTAAGCGTCGACTACTACATCTCACGAGTACTAAGCGTCCACTACTACATCTCACGAGTACTAAGCGTCCACTACTATATCTTACGAGTACTAAGCGTCGACTACTACATCTCACGAGTACTAAGCGTCAACTACTACATCTCACGAGTACTAAGCGTCCACTACTACATCTCACGAGTACTAAGCGTCCACTACTACATCTCACGAGTACTAAACGTCGACTACTACATCTCACGAGTACTAAGCGTCCACTACTACATCTCACGAGTACTAAGCGTCCACTACTACATCTCACGAGTACTAAGCGTCGACTACTACATCTCACGAGTACTAAGGGTCCACTACTACATCTCACGAGTACTAAGCGTCCACTACTACATCTCACGAGTACTAAGCGTACACTACTACATCTCACGAGTACTAAGCGTACACTACTACATCTCACGAGTACTAAGCGTCGACTACTACATCTCACGAGTACTAAGCGTCGACTACTACATCTCACGAGTACTAAGCGTCGACTACTACATCTCACGAGTACTAAGCGTCGACTACTACATCTCACGAGTACTAAGCGTCTACTACTACATCTCACGAGTACTAAGCGTCGACTACTACATCTCACGAGTACTAAGCGTCCACTACTACATCTCACGAGTACTAAGCGTCCACTACTACATCTCACGAGTACTAAGCGTCGACTACTACATCTCACGAGTACTAAGCGTCTACTACTACATCTCACGAGTACTAAGCGTCGACTACTACATCTCACGAGTACTAAGCGTCGACTACTACATCTCACGA
The DNA here is from genome assembly GCA_036785665.1 of Chirona hameri. Lineage (NCBI taxonomy): Eukaryota > Metazoa > Arthropoda > Thecostraca > Balanomorpha > Balanidae > Chirona > Chirona hameri. The sequence continues at coordinate 7,728 of JAXIVJ010008835.1, read as the reverse complement.
GTACTAAGCGTCCACTACTACATCTCACGAGTACTAAGCGTCGACTACTACATCTCACGAGTACTAAGCGTCGACTACTACACAGGGCTAAACAAAATGGTTTCGTGGTTGTCGTCGAAATTAAGACCGGGGTTGGTGGTTGCCGTCCTGCGATATTCAAATTCATAGTGCAAATTGTGCGCAATTGGTGCCATTATACACCCTAGTATAATGGCACCAATTGCGGGCTTTTTCAGACTTCTGTATACTGCCGGGCTTTTTCAGCCTTCAATATTGAGCAGTACCCGAAAGCAGAAAACGGGATGTCGATACATTGATCGAAAAATTTGACGTGCGCACATAGAGCTAATTCCATTGCCGCATCGAGCGTCTCCCTGCCATCATTGGTTCGGAAAATAACTACTAACCAGGATGGGCATTGTACAAATATTGCCACCCCCGTCAATGGCGTTCGGCTGAGACCCCAATCAAAAGCAAGTTATGTCTGTACCTGATTTTGCGTTGTTCATATGCCCCTGTGACTTCTCACAACCATCGTCACAACTTCAGCGCGTGGAATTTCTTAAATCCAAATACTTCAGCGTCACTGCATACGTTTGGACAATAATTCAGCGCGTCGCACAGCGCACTGTACTTCCCCAGCGCCACTCGCGCGCAGCGCACTGAATGACTGAAGGGGTCAATGTGTTAAAAATGGTTGAAATAGGAATGTCGGGCCGGCCGGGCGGGAGTGACGCTGGACGGACCACCCGCTGTGCTGCCGGCCGCCGCGCCGCGGACAGGGAGGGGGCAAGAAGGAATGCCGCTTGGATGGCCGTTGGTGGCACGTGGGACCGGGGACTGGTCAGAACAATGCAAGGGTAAGACCGGAAGAGACGCGTTTGCTGATACCAGTAACTATGCCAGAAAAAGCATACTAAATATACCAGGTTCAGCAGGCATTAGGACAACCGCGACAACCAAGGGTATGCGCGGTATGTCATTGGTCCCTTGTAAAAGGGTCGCCAGGAGTGGTCGTCCGGACCGTCCGGACGACAGCCGTGGTTGTCTCGCCGATACAGTATATAGTATATAGTTTATAGTATACCTACAGTATAGTTTGTTGCTGCGTGAGTGATTTCGAATGTAGACCCGCGCAGCTGCTAACATGATGACGTGGTTTAGAACGAAGGCATGCGAGAAGCAGAGATCGAAACAAAAACATATGCCTAGCACATACAGATACAGCTGGGTTAGGATAGGTGGATTGGGCTAGGGTAGACATTTCATTATTTTTGACTCGGTAACCTCGGCAGGACACCGAATGTGGTCGCCGAAATTCCATGTCCTTGGTTGCCGGTGAGGACGGCAAAACGACAAGATATTTTAGCCCTGCTACTACATCTCACGAGTACTAAGCGTCCACTACTACATCTCACGAGTACTAAGCGTCCACTACTACATCTCACGAGTACTAAGCGTCCACTACTACATCTTACGAGTACTAAGCGTCCACTACTACATCTCATAAGTACTAAGCGTCGACTACTACATCTCACGAGTACTAAGCGTCCACTACTACATCTCACGAGTACTAAGCGTCGACTACTACATCTCACGAGTACTAAGCGTCGACTACTACATCTCACGAGTACTAAGCGTCCACTACTACATCTCACGAGTACTAAGCGTCGACTACTACATCTCACGAGTACTAAGCGTCCACTACTACATCTTACGAGTACTAAGCGTCCACTACTACATCTCATAAGTACTAAGCGTCGACTACTACATCTCACGAGTACTAAGCGTCCACTACTACATCTCACGAGTACTAAGCGTCGACTACTACATCTCACGAGTGCTAAGCGTCGACTACTACATCTCACGAGTACTAAGCGTCCACTACTATATCTCACGAGAACTAAGCGTCGACTACTACATCTCACGAGTACTAAGCGTCGACTACTACATCTCACGAGTACTAAGCGTCGACTAGTACATCTCACGAGTACTAAGCGTAGACTACTACATCTCACGAGTACTAAGCGTCGACTACTACATCTCACGAGTACTAAGCGTCGATTACTACATCTCACGAGTACTAAGCGTCCACTACTACATCTCACGAGTACTAAGCGTCCACTACTACATCTCACGAGTACTAAGCGTCCACTACTACATCTTACGAGTACTAAGCGTCAACTACTACATCTCACGAGTACTAAGCGTCCACTACTACATCTCACGAGTACTAAGCGTCGACTACTATATCTCACGAGTACTAAGCGTCGACTACTACATCTCACGAGTACTAAGCGTCGACTACTACATCTCACGAGTACTAAGCGTCGACTACAACATCTCACGAGTACTAAGCGTTCACTACTACATCTCACGAGTACTAAGCGTCGACTACTACATATCACGAGTACTAAGCGTCCACTACTACACCTCACGAGTACTAAGCGTCGACTCCTACATCTCACGAGTACTAAGCATCCACTACTACATCTCACGAGTACTAAACGTCCACTACTACATCTCACGAGTACTAAGCGTCGACTACTACATCTCACGAGTACTAAGCGTCGACTACTACATCTCACGAGTACTAAGCGTCGACTACTACATATCACGAGTACTAAGCGTCGACTACTATATCTCACGAGTACTAAGCATCCACTACTACATCTCACGAGTACTAAGCGTCGACTACTACATCTCACGAGTACTAAGCGTCCACTACTACATCTCACGGGTACTAAGCGTCGACTACTACATCTCACGAGTACTAAGCGTCGACTACTACATCTCACGAGTACTAAGCATCTACTACTACATCTCACGAGTACTAAGCGTCCACTATTATATCTCACGAGTACTAAGCGTCGACTACTACATATCACGAGTACTAAGCGTCCACTACTACACCTCACGAGTACTAAGCGTCGACTACTACATCTCACGAGTACTAAGCATCCACTACTACATCTCACGAGTACTAAGCGTCGACTACTACATCTCACGAGTACTAAGCGTCGACTACTACATCTCACGAGTACTAAGCATCCACTACTACATCTCACGAGTACTAAGCGTCGACTACTACATCTCACGAGTACTAAGCGTCCACTACTACATCTCACGGGTACTAAGCGTCGACTACTACATCTCACGAGTACTAAGCGTCGACTACTACATCTCACGAGTACTAAGCGTCTACTACTACATCTCACGAGTACTAAGCGTCCACTATTATATCTCACGAGTACTAAGCGTCGACTACTACATATCACGAGTACTAAGCGTCCACTACTACACCTAACGAGTACTAAGCGTCGACTACTACATCTCACGAGTACTAAGCATCCACTACTACATCTCACGAGTACTAAGCGTCCACTACTACATCTCACGAGTACTAAGCGTCGACTACTACATCTCACGAGTACTAAGCGTCGACTACTACATCTCACGAGTACTAAGCGTCGACTACTACATCTCACGAGTACTAAGCGTCGACTACTACATCTCACGAGTACTAAGCATCCACTACTACATCTCACGAGTACTAAGCGTCCACTACTACATCTCACGAGTACTAAGCGTCCACTACTACATCTCACGAGTACTAAGCGTCGACTACTACATCTCACGAGTACTAAGCGTCGACTACTACATCTCACGAGTACTAAGCGTCCACTACTACATCTCACGAGTACTTAGCGTCCACTAATACATCTCACGAGTACTAAGCGTCGACTACTACATCTCACGAGTACTAAGCGTCGACTACTACATCTGACGAGTACTAAGCGTCGACTATTACATCTCACGAGTACTAAGCGTCGACTACTACATCTCACGAGTACTAAGCGTCCACTACTACATCTCACGAGTACTAAGCGTCGACTACTACATCTCACGAGTACTAAGCGTCGACTACCGCATCTCACGAGTACTAAGCGTCGACTACTACATCTCACGAGTACTAAGCGTCGACTACTACATCTCACAGTACTAAGCGTCGACTACTACATCTCACGAGTACTAAGCGTCGACTACTACATCTCACGAGTACTAAGCGTCCACTACTACATCTCACGAGTACTAAGCGTCCACTACTACATCTCACGAGTACTAAGCGTCCACTACTACATCTCACGAGTACTAAGCGTCCACTACTACATCTCACGAGTACTAAGCGTACACTACTACATCTCACGAGTACTAAGCGTCGACTACTACATCTCACGAGTACTAAGCGTCCACTACTACATCTCACGAGTACTAAGCGTCCACTACTACATATCACGAGTACTAAGCGTCCACTACTACATCTCACGAGTACTAAGCGTCGACTACTACATCTCACGAGTACTAAGCGTCCACTACTACATATCACGAGTACTAAGCGTACACTACTACATCTCACGAGTACTAAGCGTCGACTACTACATCTCACGAGTACTAAGCGTCGACTACTACATCTCACGAGTACTAAGCGTCGACTACTACATCTCACGAGTACTAAGCGTCGACTACTACATCTCACAGTACTAAGCGTCGACTACTACATCTCACGAGTACTAAACGTCGACTACTACATCTCACGAGTACTAAGCGTCCACTACTACATCTCACGAGTACTAAGCGTCCACTACTACATCTCACGAGTACTAAGCGTCGACTACTACATCTCACGAGTACTAAGCGTCGACTACTACATCTCACGAGTACTAAGCGTCGACTACTACATCTCACGAATACTAAGCGTCCACTACTACATCTCACGAGTACTAAGCGTCCACTACTACATCTCACGAGTACTAAGCGTCCACTACTACATCTCACGAGTACTAAGCGTCGACTACTACATCTTACGAGCGCTAAGCGTCCACTACTACATCTCATAAGTACTAAGCGTCGACTACTACATCTTACGAGTACTAAGCGTCCACTACTACATCTCACAAGTACTAAGCGTCCACTACTACATCTCACGAATACTAAGCGTCGACTACTACATCTCACGAGTACTAAGCGTCGACTACTACATCTCACGAGTACTAAGCGTCCACTACTACTTATCACGAGTACTAAGCGTCCACTACTACATCTCACGAGTACTAAGCGTCGACTACTACATCTCACGAGTCCTAAGCGTCGACTACTACATCTTACGAGTACTAAGCGTCCACTACTACATCTCACAAGTACTAAGCGTCGACTACTAAATCTCACGAGTACTAAGCGTCGACTACTAAATCTCACGAGTACTAAGCGTCCACTACTACATCTCACGAGTACTAAGCGTCCACTACTACATCTCACGAGTACTAAGCGTCCACTACTACATCTCACCAGTACTAAACGTCGACTACTACATCTCACGAGTACTAAGCGTCGACTACTACATCTCACGAGTACTAAGCGTCGACTACTACATCTCACGAGTACTAAGCGTCGACTACTACATCTCACAGTACTAAGCGTCGACTACTACATCTCACGAGTACTAAACGTCGACTACTACATCTCACGAGTACTAAGCGTCCACTACTACATCTCACGAGTACTAAGCGTCCACTACTACATCTCACGAGTACTAAGCGTCGACTACTACATCTCACGAGTACTAAGCGTCAACTACTACATCTCACGAGTACTAAGCGTCCACTACTACGTCTCACGAGTACTAAGCGTCCACTACTACATCTCACGAGTACTAAGCGTCCACTACTACATCTCACGAGTACTAAGCGTCCACTACTACATCTCACGAGTACTAAGCGTCGACTACTACATCTCACGAGTACTAAGCGTCGACTACTACATCTTACGAGTACTAAGCGTCCACTACTACATCTGACAAGTACTAAGCGTCGACTACTAAATCTCACGAGTACTAAGCGTCGACTACTAAATCTCACGAGTACTAAGCGTCCACTACTACATCTCACGAGTACTAAGCGTCCACTACTACATCTCACGAGTACTAAGCGTCCACTACTACATCTCACGAGTACTAAGCGTCCACTACTACATCTCACGAGTACTAAGCGTCGACTACTGCATTTCACGAGTACTAAGCGTCGACTACTACATCTCACGAGTACTAAACGTCGACTACTACATCTCACGAGTACTAAGCGTCCACTACTACATCTCACGAGTTCTAAGCGTCCACTACTACATCTCACGAGTACTAAGCGTCCACTACTACATCTCACGAGTACTAAGCGTCGACTACTACATCTTACGAGTACTAAGCATCCACTACTACATCTCATAAGTACTAAGCGTCGACTACTACATCTTACGAGTACTAAGCGTCCACTACTACATCTCACAAGTACTAAGCGTCCACTACTACATCTCACGAGTACTAAGCGTCGACTACTACATCTCACGAGTACTAAGCGTCCACTACTACATCTCACGAGTACTAAGCGTCCACTACTACATCTCACGAGTACTAAGCGTCCACTACTACATCTCACGAGTACTAAGCGTCGACTACTACATCTCACGAGTACTAAGCGTCGACTACTACATCTTACGAGTACTAAGCGTCCACTACTACATCTGACAAGTACTAAGCGTCGACTACTAAATCTCACGAGTACTAAGCGTCGACTACTAAATCTCACGAGTACTAAGCGTCCACTACTACATCTCACGAGTACTAAGCGTCCACTACTACATCTCACGAGTACTAAGCGTCCACTACTACATCTCACGAGTACTAAGCGTCCACTACTACATCTCACGAGTACTAAGCGTCGACTACTACATCTTACGAGTACTAAGCGTCCACTACTACATCTGGCAAGTACTAAGCGTCCACTACTACATCTCACGAGTACTAAGCGTCCACTACTACATCTCACGAGTACTAAGCGTCCACTACTACATATCACGAGTACTAAGCGTCCACTACTACATCTCACGAGTACTAAGCGTCCACTACTACATCTCACGAGTACTAAGCGTCGACTACTACATCTCACGAGTACTAAGCGTCCACTACTACATCTCACGAGTACTAAGCGTCGACTACTACATCTCACGAGTACTAAGCGTCCACTACTACATCTCACGAGTACTAAGCGTCGACTACTACATCTCACGAGTACTAAGCGTCCACTACTACATCTCACGAGTACTAAGCGTCGACTACTACATCTCACGAGTACTAAGCGTCCACTACTACATCTCACGAGTACTAAGCGTCGACTACTACATCTTACGAGTACTAAGCGTCCACTACTACATCTGACAAGTACTAAGCGTCCACTACTACATCTCACGAGTACTAAGCGTCCACTACTACATCTCACGAGTACTAAGCGTCCACTACTACATATCACGAGTACTAAGCGTCCACTACTACATCTCACGAGTACTAAGCGTCCACTACTACATCTCACGAGTACTAAGCGTCGACTACTACATCTCACGAGTACTAAGCGTCGACTACTACATCTAACGAGTACTAAGCGTCCACTACTACATCTCATGAGTACTAAGCATCCACTTAGTACTCGTGAAGTCTAAGTACACACATATAAATATTTAGAACTCCTGATACTTTCAGAAGTATCCAATTGGATTTTAGTACCCAATAGGTGCTAGATGAAGGGCCACAATCAGAACCTTACAAGCACTTGGTTAAGCGCTCAGATTTTTCAGTACCATATTTGTGCTAAAATAGCATATGTCTCCCAATATTAGGGTTCTCCA